>JAMKCH010038139.1:0-14100 GCA_023653785.1 Ophioderma brevispina | reverse complement strand
TGTCATATTTGACTCAATAAATATCAATAGAAAGACAAAATAAAATACAATCAGCGTAAAAAACAACAGCAGTGGTAAAAGACGAATCACCTCAAAGTGGTAGATTAGGCATTATAGGCCGATGTTCTTGATTTTTTGCAAGATGACTGCAAAGTTGTTTACAAGGTTGAATTAAAAACCGATTTCGACTTCTAATCTTTCAACTTCTTTCCTCATCCCAATTTTTAATATTGATTCTTCAAATCTTGGTTTAGAGAGTAAATGACAAAGTATCGATATGCTGTGGTCTAAGTTGTTGGGTAGGACGGAAGCGTGAGAATATGGAGTAGGCGCCCAGAGTGCTTTTTGCAGAATAAAAGGACCCATAGCTTTGCCATGCAGAGATTTAACGTATGACAATTTTGCCATGTTTTCTGGAATTTGGAAAAATGTTTGTGTGCCGGTTTTTTTTTGAAAAAAAATTTTGGCTTTCAGATTGAGATTGGAGAATTTTGACAAGAAAGCCCATTTTTGGTGGGGTGATGAGATGTTCAAAAAGGACCAGGGCGGGTTGATCCACTTTTACAAAAAAAAATCCACTTTTTCGATGCCCCCCCCCAAAAAAACAATAATGCGTACGCCGGCTCAAGCAAAGAGTGGCCTATATTGACTTAGACCTATCATGAGGATTATTCATACAGTTTGTTGTTTGAATCATTGCAGCCTATGTGCCAATAACATAATTGGCCGCCGCTTTATCCAAGGTGGCGCCCAGGGCACGTAGCCCAGTTAAAGCGCGGTCAGGGGGAAGCAGCTCGGTCAAGGAAAAATTCCGCGTCCTGATTGGAGTGAACCCCACTGCTAAAAAGTTCCGTAAATTAAGAAAAACAGATTTTCCGTCAATTTACGGAAAATCTGTTTAGAAAACAATAAAAATAAAAAACAAAAAACATAAACTGTTAATTTACGGAAATATTAAAAAAATCTGGGCAGACCCAAAGTTTCCGTACTTTTTTGTTGTTCCGTAATTTTAAATATACGGAAAAATTCTGTAAAAACACATTTTTTCCATAATATGAGACAAAGTTCTGTTAAAATTACTGTTAAAGTCCGTTAATTGACAGAAATCCTGTAAAGTTACCCTAAAAAAAGTCTGGAAATTCTGCTGCCAGAAATTCGTAAATTTACGGAAAGTGTTTAACAGTGCCGTCGTAGCGTCCAAAACGGCTCTTTTTGCCTCAACATTCCCGATTGTTGCCAAAATTTCTTCCAAAATTTTCCCCCACTAAGTCACTTCGTGTACCCTTTCTTCAGACCCCAGATACGAAATGGTGGGTCTTTGGGAGTGGAGTGCTGTTGGCTGGCGCATTGGGCAGTAAATTTTCTCTGGCTCATATAGCCTAATGTGGACCAAAATCATGATAGCTCTGACTTAGCACATTTGAAACAGGTGAAGGCATAGTGAAACATTGAATGTTAACAACGAAAAGGCAACCCCCCACCCCCCGACAAAAGAAAAGTCTGGTGCCCAAGGGTCGTCACTGCCCGAGGAACAGATACATGAAGAAGGCCACCAGAGCAAGGGTATACTTACAGAATGCCACTGTCTCTCTAGCTCTGCCAAATTCGATCCGTTGGGCAAATTCCCGGGGGGCACTCCCATCTGGAAATTTGCTAATGTTCTTTTTAAGAGGGTCTTTGGGTTGAAAATTGGCAATGAACATTTTCTAAAAAAAATGAGATGTTTTAAACTTTTTTAAAAGATATCAAAATTGTCGAAAAAAATGAGAGTCTTTGGATGATGATGGTAATTTTCAATATACAGGGCCATGGGGGACAATGATGCTGGGTATTAACAAACCATAATATGCCTATAAAAACGGTCAAACTAAAGGGGAACACCCCCTCACCCGGTGTAACCCCTTGGACATATAGCAAAAGATCCCATCTATATGTGCTGGCCTCTCGGAGCCCTTAGAGATGGCCCAGTGGCGTAGGCAGCAGTTCTAGGGAGAAAAAACGTTTGTTCTGGGGGAAATCAGCCCGGTCAGGGGAAAAATTCGTACCTGACTGATTTTTTTCATTTGATCTCCATCAAATTTCCTGATTGTACAGGACCTCGACTTTCTTCCCAAGAGAGCTTCCCATGATTTTCCTTGTTCTATGAACACCGTTGAGTAGCCTTATCCTCCGACGCAGATACGGACACTGGTGGGTTCTTGGGAGGCATGCGAGTTTTGGCTTGCACATAAATTTTTGCAGTGAAATGTGATCACCTGGATTTCAAGCTCACGTTGAGATGGGGGCCTAAAATCGCATAACGAGCAAGGAACTCAAATATCTCAATCCCATGCATGGCGCAGTTCAAAAGCTTTCAGTCACCATTATATTGATTCAAACTATACACATCGACTGTTTGCAGTATTGATGTATGATACCCAGAACACGCATGGGTCCGATGTTGTTAACCTTGGGCCGATTTCAAGGCTACTGAACTGAGCCCTTGGTATAGATTAGCATTGCCTACTATAGTGTATTGTGGTAGGTAGTGTATGTAAGAAGTTGTTGTTTGGCAATTCCATTTAGGTTCAGACCCCCCCAAAAAAAAAACCAAGGATGCAAAAATAAGGTCTTTCCACCCCAAGAACCAGAGCATTTACATATTGTTGCCGTAAATACAGCGCACAATTCCCTGCAAACGGCATTATTGGGTTCTTGAGGGGGAAAGGGTGCATATTGGTAAAATTTCAATTACCATTGACGCCTGTATTATAATTTACATTAAATGGACTTTTGGGGAATTTCTGTGGTAAAGTGGATACTTTTTGGATAAAATCCAGCAAAAAAGGTAAACTTTGATTATGTGGCTTATGTTGCGGAAACATTTTAAATTATATCCGTTCTCGTGAAAACTATAGAGGGCGTCTTTCATTCCTTATCCGGCGATTGATGCCTTTCACAATTGGTGTACCAAAGAACTTTCTCAGCTAAAGGTGCTGTTCCGATCATTATTGGGACCCCCTGATTTCCCCGGAAGTGTATCGAATTTGATACCAGATGCAAGGCCGTATTTTCTCATTGTCGTCCTGAATTTGAGCCCTCGAATCCATTTATTCCCAAGATATAAACAAAACAAACCGCCGTTTAGTGGTTAACCACTGTATTAGCAAGTATTGCATAGGGTGCTTTGCAACATGCATTTTGGCGTCTACCATCAAAACCGCAAGTTTGTTACCACGTAATTGATGGGGTTTATGTGCAGCGTTGCAGCGGCTCTCATTCAAGTGAGAAGGAACACAATAGCACAAAATTCGGAACAACCACCTGTAAGTCCTTTCAGATGGGGGATATTTTTGATATCTAAACATTAAGGCAAATCAAACGCGGGTTTCATGACAGTAATCAGCTTTAATTTTTTTTTCAAATTTGTTTTTTAAGAACTCATAAATATATAATGAGTAGTTTATGCTAATCTTTTTTTAAATCAAACTTGAATCATCTTAATGCACCACAGCTTACATAGTAGGCACAAAACAGTGTATAGGATGAAATTGGTTTTTTTTTTAATTTTGCCGATAGTAAGTGAATAATAATAATCTCGAGCAATACTATATAGATCTACCATTTCTATATATGTGTACATTTGCTTGTGTTTAGACACATGCAACATGAAAATGGGTCTTGAACAGCGTGTCTTGAATCGACTGCTTGATCAATGGACAGTTATCAGAAATTCTGGACATCACGATACGTCATGTATGTGGGAGCTATATAAATAAAACGATGTGTGTATATAGTGACCACGTGGAGAAACAATGGGGGATAGAGAAGGGAAGAGCAGTGGTAAAGTTATGTAGATTATCTAAAAATAACCATGAGTTTGAAAAACTTCACGCAGCGATGTTTGGCGACTTGTTATAAAATGTTAAGTCAAAATGTACGGGCTATTCTCGAAACTACCCAAACTCCCAGCCGAAACTTTTATAGGCAAAGCGGTTTTGCAATTCATTTACGAAAGGAACAGAACATCGTTCTATTGATTTCCATTTAGTATATCTTGATATTCCGAAATCTGAGAAAAAATGTTACGGGAAAGTTTTATCTTCAAAGCTCCAGCTTCGATGACGAGTGGTTTTTGTAGGAATATGTCATTGCACTGTTGCGGCGTTTTTTTTTAGGGTTAGAATCAGTGACTTAGTTCAGAAGTCTTTGTAAAGGTCGCACCTTTTGTGCCTATATTGTAACATATTTGAACAGTGATTGGTCATTAGCGTTTTTGTATAAGACAACAACCTCCTTTAATGTTGGTCCAAAATGACTGAGCTGTGGTCAATTACCGGCATTGCTGTTTTTTTCAATTGTAACACAGATAGGCAGTTCTAGTTTTTGTACTGATTTGGGTAACTGATATTCAAACATGTCAAGCTCTTTAACTTGTCAAAATTATAATAATACAAATTGCGACATCGTTAGAGTATAAGAAAATAGATCGAACATAATCACACTTTAATAAGCATATTCAAGGTCACTATACATTGATTCTGAATATGCTACATGCTAATCATAAACTTCGCTAATATCATGTTTCTCGAAGAAAGTGGCAAAAGATTACCTATCTGTGTTACAAGTGAACAAAAACAATGTGGTTTTTTAGTGAAATGGACATAACCCAGTGAATTAAGACTTGAATCAAATGGGATTTGTTCTTTTGCAAAAAAAAACTAAATTTGTTACTTTGCAACAAGAATAAAAATATTTTGCAGATAAAGGTTTAATAAAAATCATGAAATTGGGGGACGCGCTATTAAGGCATTTTTGGGACACTCTGTATATGGCATAGGCAATGGACTTGTCAGGACCTAGAAATTTCACGCAGTTGCAGAAGGCATAGGTTTGACATAGTGTGTCGTCAGTTCTAGAAAGGTCGTTGAACGTTTATTTTATCTCACTTCGTATAACAGTAATATTGGGGTGTCGATCGATGGAATGGTGAATGTGATGGTGGATGAATGGATGGATTGATGCATCCCGGGGATGCATAGTACGGGATGGATGCATGATCCATGCATGGATGGATGTGGAATAAATGAATGGAGGGATGCATGCATGCATACATGGATATTTGGTTGCAGGGATGAATGGATGGACGCATGATGGATGGAGATGCAGTGATGATGGATGGATGGATGGATGGAGGAATGGATGAATGGATGGATCGAGGGATGGGATGGAGGATTGGTGGTGGGGGGGGGGATGAATGGATGGATGGAGATGGATGGATGGGTGGATGGATGGATGGATGGATGGATGATGGAGGGAGATGGCTGGATGGATGCATCCGGGGGATGCATATGTACGGCGAGGATGAATGGGATCCATGCATGGATGGATGAATGGATGGATGGATGTTGGATAATGAATGATGCATGCAGCATGCAGACATGGATATTGGTGCATGGATGGAAGAGGGACGCATGGATGGATGGATGGATGATGGATGGATGGATGGATGATGGATGGATGAGATGGATGGATTGATCGATGGATGGATCGATGATGGATGGATGTGGATCGAGGGATGGATGGGTGGATGGATGGATTGGTGGGGTGGGTGGATGAATGGTATGGATGGATGAATGGTGGTATGGATAGATGCCACGGATGGAATGGATGGATGGATGGATGGGTGGGTGGATGGGGGTGGATGGATGGATGGATGAATGAATGGATGGACGCATGATGATGGAGGATGGATGGATGCATGGGGGGGGGGGATGCATAGTAACGGATGGCAGGCATGGATCCATGTCATGGATGGAGAATGGGATGGATGTATGGATAAATGAATGGATGGATGCAGGAAGCATACATGGATTTTGGTTGCATGGATGGATGGACGCATGGATGGATGGAGGGCTGGATGGATGGATGGATGGATGGATGGATGGATGGATGGGATTGGATGCAATGGATTGGTGGATGGATGGGAAGGATGGATGGTGGGTGGGTGGGGGGCTTGATGGATGGATATTGGGTTGAATGGCTGAATGGATGGATGGATGGAGGGTGGGTGGGTGGGTGGGTGGGTGGGTGGATGGATATTTTGTTGCATGGATGAATGGATGGACGCATGGATGGATGGAGGGAATGGATGGCTGGATGGATGGATGATGGATGGATGGATGAATGGATGAATGGATCCCGGGGGGATGGCATATGTACGGCAGGCATGCATGGATCATGCATGGAGGATGAATGGATGTATGGATAATGAATGGATGGAGCATGCAGCATGCATACATGGATATTTGGTTGCAGGATGAAAGGATGGACGCATGGATGGAGGATTGATGGATGGATGGATGGATGGATGGACATGGATGGATGGATGGATGGATGGATGCACGGCTGGTGAGGATGGATGGATGGGGGGGTGGATGGATGGATATTTGTGCGAATGGATGAATGGAGGGAAGCATGCAGATGGAAGCCTGGATGGATGGATTGGATGGATGGATGGATGGATGGATGGATGAATGGGACGGATGGATGGGGAATGGGATGGAGGGATGGAGGGTGGGTGGGTGGGTGGGTGGATGGATGGGTGGATGGATGGATGGATATTTTGTTGCATGGATGAATGGATATGGACGCATGGATGGATGGTGGAGGAGGATGGATGGATGGTGGGAGGATGGATGGATGGATGGATGGAGGATGGGGGGTGGGTGGGTGGGTGGGTGGGTGGATGAGCAGGATGGATGGGCGGATGGATGGATGAACGATCGGATATAGATGGTGGATTATGGATGGGAGGGATGAAGGGTTTGCCTGGAGTGGGGAGAGATCGAAGGGGGGATACAGGGATGGAACGAGATGGATGGATGAATGAATAAGAAAGATTAATGGATAATTGGATAACATGGATGCATAGATTGAGTGGATGAATGCCGGGTGGATTGAGGGAGAAATTGGAGTGTATTTTCTGTATCATATTAATTAGTAATGGGCTCTTAAGCGCATTAATCGCCACTATACTTAAACCAAATTGTTCGCTCAGTTATTTCCATGATCCATCTTCCCGAACCTTAGTCTATAGATAAAGAGTCATATCATCGCGTATGACTCATAGTGGCACTACAAAACCCACGATGTGGCCTCAATCTTGATTGTCTCTTGAATATAGGCGAGCATTCAACTTACGGGGCCCGTAGTTATTCCCACATGTACCATATTTAAAATCATGTGTCGGGGGAAATTAACCACCCCCATTATTATAACAGCGCGTTCCATTTCCAATTACATAGCGGGAGTATTGTAGAGTTCCAGAGTAATGTACATAATAAACGATATTATTTGTTCTTTAAAACTCTCTTATTAATTTATTTTGGTTTGCAATCGAACCTAGTTCTCGGATAGGGATGACTATACATGTGTTGTATTGTCCTATTTACACTACATTTCCCTATTGGGGATAGGATTTTTTTGACTGAGGTATAGGTAGTGGGGTTGTTTTCAAATATAAAATGATCTCCTACCATGCATGTTCATACCTCGGTCCTTAATAAAATACAAAAAACCCCACACGGCAAAACTCTGGATGTTAAATTTAACACCATGGTGTTAATTTCAAAAACCCTCCTGACAATGGGGACCGCACCAACTGGTGTTACACCATTTCGGTGTTAAATACCACCAGGTTAGTGTTATATTACCATAAATTTGGTTGTTAAACTGATGATATGACACTGCTTGGCGTTAATTACACCAAACGCGGTGTAATTATTTTAGCGATCAATTGATTTTGCCAGCTTCCATCACGTCACTGTACAAAAAAACCATTGTAAAATTGATATACATGGCAGACAATGTCACCTACCAAAAACTATATGGCATATTAAAAAATGACATTTGTGTTCAAGTAAGTATATGTAGATGGAACCTTTTAGAACACATACTTGACAACTTTTGATCTTGCCACACAGATATATAACGAGTCCGTGTGATTTGTATTCCCTTTTTCCGAATTGAAAAGAATGTTTTCCCTAATTTTAAGGTTTCATTTGTGAATTCTAATTTTATGCTTGTTATTAATTTATGCCCCTTCATGTGTGTATAAATGTCGTGCAAAACTTCCTTCTGGGAAAGTGGTTTCCCTGGGGGGGGGGGGGGGGCAGGTCCAGGGAACCCCCCTTGTTCACCAACGGAGTAGGAAGACCTTGTCTGCTTAAGTGTTCAAATTACTACTATGGTGGTTACAACTTAACACCCCAATTGTGCAGTGCAGTGTAAGTAAGATAAGCCAACATTAAAACTGTCAAATATTTGCAGTGTGTGAATGCACTGTATTTGAGAACGCCACTGCCCCCTTAAATCACTCAACCGATACCAGCTACCATCTCTGACCGTTCCGTTGGTTCAAGTTACATCGTTATACCCGCGACCGAGACGAAATTCTTGCACGGACGGCGTATATCTATACTCAGTTGTGAAAATTAAACGCGATTTAACCCTTGATATTTAAGAGCGTATTGTCACTAATCATTTGAAAATTATAATAGGCAAGGCATATAGTGTGCATGACGTTTATTTTAGCTGGGTGTTAGTGTAGGGTAAATTGCATCCAATATCAAAACTTGAAATTGAAAGACAGTGACCCCCCCCCAGTTCTTAAAGGTAAATAGCCAAATTAACAAAATTAATTGATAGAAAACTATTGATAGAATCATGCAAAAGGACACTGACGCTTGGTTACCTTTAATAGTCCAACAAATCATGGCTTACTCCTTAAATGTAAAAATAAAAACACCACGCTCAAAAACCCTGAAACTTTGGTAAACCACTCCAAAAATGAGTGGAAAATCGGGTTGGCCTCCGTGAGCTCAACCCACTGTGGGATTCTTAAAAGCGTGGACGTGCAATGTTTACTGAATTCGAATTTCACTCTTTTTATAGTGAAGTTTCTCCTTGGAAGTCGGTCTAGAAGAGTAGTTTAGTTCTTTTGAGAATGAGGGTTCGTCTTTTACTTTTAGAGAGTATATTCAAGTGACTTTGTCTTCACCTTGAGATGACCCCATTCTCCAATTACCATTTTAAGCTGACGAATGCCACCCATTTACACCAAAATGATTTTGACTTCTTATCTCTCAAAAACTCCATATAATCCACTCCTCAAGGATCATCCTGAGTATCTTAGGATAATGCCTTCCATGATCTGTGCAAGAAAGCCGACATTGTAGCATTTGTAAATGACCTCAAATGACCTCATTACGAACTCTAGGACATCTTACTTTTTGCACCCATGCATGCGGATTACGCTTCAAGATAATCTTTCGAATGCCCTCGTAACTCGGGGGGGGGGGGTTAGGTCCACTTTTACCCCAAAAGAGTCCACTTTTTCGAAAGTCCCACACCTCCAAAATAAATCCTGCGTATACGACCCTATTCAAACCAAACTCATAATGCATAACAATGTACATGCATTAATTACTAAATGAGATGTTTAGAAGTGTAAGGCCAGGTCATAGGTCAACTAGGAGTCATTTGAAAAATCGTGTAAAATTAAAATGTCCTTTTTTGCACCCGGTCCATTTTTGACATTTTTGAACATCTCATCACCAAAAAGTGGACTTTCTTGTGAAAATTACTCTAAAATGTGGACCTTTTTATTTTTAAAAAATCAGCAAATAGTGGACACTTTACCCCTTTTTTTGGAATTTGGGGTACCAACCTTCGTCCTTCCCATACAAGCATGTGTTTAAATTATCCTCTGCACTATTAAATATAAACCTGCAAATAAACAGTGTTTTGACTGGCAGCTGGGACTCACAACGTGCAGAACGTAAAATACTAGTAACCGGAGCCGTAAAAATACAAAACCATTGTAGGGAACATAACATAACGGTGTGAAATTCCAGCTTCAACGTTGTTGGTTTTTGACTTATTTAAACAATATTAAGACTTAAAAACGTTATTACAATCTTCTGACCAAATTTTCACGTTGCATCTAAGACACATGGTTGTAAAAAAAAGTTATATTTCGGGCAAACAATTTTGAGAAAAAAGGCAAAACGAAGGGAAAACGTGAAGAAATAAAAATTTAAACCAGTATATACTTTGTTTTATATGGTAATGTACATATTCTAATGTCACCAATTAGGGCCTACTTAATCAACATGAGTGAACTTAACACATGTACCTTACATAGACTCGAAACAGGGCCTTAAGATTACAAGTCCTAAACTTTATCCACTACGCTACATGACTTTACAGATATCAGATGCTAAAATTAAATCTATATGTGTACTACTTTTTTTCAAATTAAACTAAATAATTATAATTATATTAAATACGAAAAAACAGAAATCGAGTTCTACAAGAGTTTTTTGACTATTTTTTAAAAATAAAAGGGAAATAAGATTTTGCATTTTTTTAATGAAATTACTTACAACGTTATTTAACACATTTTATAGGTTGAACTATTTTCACAGTTCATATTCTTACATTATAAACAAGTAAGTTACAAAAGAACCTAATATTACTGAAAATATAATAACGGTCAGCGTATAAATACTACCTTTTTTTAAAATATGTAGTATTATTTTCTAACCACTGTTTATTTACAATCTGTCTGCTTCCAAACTGTAATTTTATGTTAAGTAAAAGTAATAAAGCGTGAAGATTATTGAATAATCGGTGTTTACCGTAATTTAAAAGGTAAAGTCTGGTAAAATTAGGAACATTTTAACAGTGTGCCTTCCATGTAAATCACTACTATCTACCGTAGATAGCAAGTCAACTGAAACCAGCGAAAGTCATATTCCATACGGTATATTGTAACCATGCACGGCATTCACACCAGATGTAAACATCAACAAGCCTTTAGAAAACATGTTGTTGATTCTAAAAATACCTTTTCAAGGAGCGCAAAGGTACTACTGCAGCACTCTTAACTGACTTTTCTCTTGGTTATCCGCAGTGAGTCTGTACGAGCATGTCACATTTCCATAAATTGTACTCAATTTCTCAATCACCATGACTTAATTTTGGAAAACAGTAAACGACCTTCACCGAATTAATTTTGGAAAAAAAGTAAACGACCTTCACCGAAGAAAGTTGTATTTGTATGGGCGCGGCGAGGACGCACATTCGCACAAACAAAAGAATTCCATATAGCAACAAGCTTCGCAGGGCATGCAAAGTAAGATGGAAAATTTTCGAATATGATGGACCCCATCCTCAGCGCACATTTTGTATATCGAGGATGTGATATCGCAGTCCCAACCCATTCCCAAAAGGGCCACCTTGTCAATAGTAACCTATAAGAGGTTTTAAAAAATTAAGTGAAAAAAATTGAAAACATCCAATTTTTGTGATATTTGAAACATTTTGCAGAAAGGGCATATCTCCTTTAATGACCCCAAACCAACCGCTAATTTTGGGTCCCCAACCAACACCCCCCAGAAAATCAAACCTAGCTACGCCCTGGTTCAATCATTTCATCTGTATGTAAATAAGTACAGATTGGAAATTACATATCATGTCACGAATTCGAAATGTCAAAGACTTATCTACCGAATTTCTTCAACGACCGTGGAATATAATTGCCTTAACAACACGGGCTCGCTGAAAACAACATTTTTGAGGAAATTATTCAGATAGTCAGTGACACGTTTGCAGAAGATCTTCTAAACTTTAAAAGGGTTCGGAGAATAGCATGCTATCTAATTGGAATGAGAACACTGATGAGAAAGTGCATGAATACATGATGAGATAATTGGGCCTATGAGGCCTACCAATGACGTAAATAAATTAGACAGCAACTTTTTTCCACTTTTAAGGTCCCCTATTCCCCAATTGCCATTTATAATCTTGCCGAATGCCAACCATTTGGAAGCGGTAATCTTTATTCTGCCAAAAGAGTTACCGTTTGTGAATGACGTGCTATTTTCGTGCAAAAGAAGCATTTTAAACTTTTCAACAATGACCTCAAAATAACCGTTGGACCTGATTATCCTGGAACAACCCAAGGCCTTGGACGTTCCCGGTTATTCTTTAGAATGGCACGAACACGCTTAATCTCTTAATCAGCTATTGGGCGGATTACATAATAGGCATACTCACGGAGCGAGTTGGCGGACGCTTGTTTCGCACCTACCGAGGGTCAAAGTTCCATACTAAAAAAAATATTAGAATTGTGATTATTACTCTGTTAAATACGTCACACTCATCCTAGTATAAACCTATTAGACTAGCCCACGCTATTTGGAAGCCATATTGGAAATCTGCAAAAATCGTGCATGATCTTTTCAACTGTAAAATTTATGAACAAACCACCTACCTGAGCTGCATGGCGTTCTGGATATTATGGATCATTTTATAACCAAAGGTCGCCTGGCAAAATCAACGCGAAAGTGCATTTTTCCGTCCTGTAAGCGGTTAGGTATAATGGGCTTGGGCGGTTGTCATTTAAGTGTCGCAGTGAGCTCGTGAATCGTGATGGCCAGTCCAACCGTAGCATTGTATTAATCCAATCTCTATGGGAAACCTCATATGACACACTCAAGCTCTGGGATAATTCTGAGCATTTTGATGAGTACTCCAACCAAGTTGTATGAAAACTAATTTCACTAGGCGTTCTGGTCTTTGTAAAAATTATTTTTATTAATCCCCTCGGTCTCATCAGTAAACATGCCTTCGCGCTATTTTTTTGTTAAAAGTGAAATTTAAAATCATATCAATATGTAAATGAAATGTTTAGAACGTATGGACAAAAAACATGTTTTGATCATGTTTAATCCTAAACATGTTTATAAGTGTAAACTAAGAAACATGTGTAAATCCTAAACACGTTTAGGGTTTTTTTTAACCTAGGCTAAAATATTTTTGTCCATACTTTCTAAACCACTTCATTTACAGTGAAATGGTTTCAAACAATTACGAATGCGCGTTATCTCATTGTTGGACATATTTACAATCAAGGGGTGAAACGATCAAAACCAGTCGTCCGTGCTGGGCGCATGACATTGGAAGATTGCACGGAAATATTATCAGTTTGGGTGCTGGTATACACACTAATGTCAATTCGATCCAAACAACGCCAAACTATCAGTTGTTGGATGTTGGGTGCATATTGGGTGGTTAACATTTTGTCATACCTATGGCCAAACGACGAATGAAATGACACATCCGTCGTCTTGATTTGAAATTAACAGCCTCAAGAACTACATCTTTTCACCTAGCGCGCCATTGCATTATGAGAAAAAAGATTATGCTGAGCACCAATGATCCAGGTAACATTATACACTGGCCACTACTAACACATACATAATTGTATCAATACAGATTAGTGTATATGCACATATTCCACAGTATGTGGAAGAGCGGAGGCAGCCATTGCTTTCGATGTTGGGTACTCTAGGTTTCTTGTGGTCGGCAAAACCGCGAGACGGTGCATTTCTAAAGATTGACGTAACGTTTTGGCTCTCTATCTATATAGAACCTCTTTGTTTAAATGCCTCATGGAGGCTAATCCATTAACAATAGTCCATGATATCGTTTTCCGTTTTACCGGCATGATTAAAAAAAGAGAGAGTTAATGGCTTGGATGGTTACGTATGATTTACCGTGGTTTAATTACTATAATAGAAACAAGGCAAATGTTATGCTTTTGGTAGATGGACAAAATTGTCTGGCATTAACTATGAGCTAAGATATTCTCAATTCCCATGGCACAGTTCAGTTGATTTCCATCAATTGAGGACTTACAAAATACATCCCCTGCATGGTTCATGATACCCAGAATACACAAGGTAAATTCATGTTAATGCATACATGAACTATACTGAACTGTCCTTAGTGGATTGAGCATTTACCATAGCTCATAGTGATATTTACATGCACTTTTTGAGATGTTAAAGCAAAAGGTGCATCACGAAGGATAAATCTGATGTTAAACCAGGGTTTTATGAAACTCAATCCCATGATGCATTGAATGTGCCTATACCGTACGTACTAAACGGCCAGTACTGTATTGATAAAAGTGTTTAAGAGGTTAAGCACAAAACATTTCATGATCATGATTGAAAATGATCCTCAAGTACTATAGCGCTTTGTGGGCTA
>JAMKCH010038138.1:0-27988 GCA_023653785.1 Ophioderma brevispina | reverse complement strand
CCATAAGTCTTGCACATGCAGAAAAGCAATTTTATATTCACAACTTGATTTAAATTGTATCAGGAGTTCTGGACTACAAATTACGTAGTTGATGCCAAAGTGGGATTTCAAACAGCCGACTTTTCCAGAATCAAGTTCGTTGCGACAAAACGTTTTAACTGTTGATTTTCTTTAATCCCCCTTAATATGGCGGGTTTCAAGAGCTGGCTAATTAAACTTGCCGATTGTACTCCAGAAGTAATACAGTCACAGAACGTCAAAATGGCTTCCGAATAGTCGCTGAATGAACTTTACGAGTTTGTCAGGGTCTACTCTCCATTTTATGACAAAATTGTGTGGGTTGTATGGCCCGGAAAATGGACGAGAATGTCCAACAAAAGATTGTGAGCACGTTCACCCACCACCGTTGACTCGGTACATTTAATGGCAAGAAAGAAGCCCCGGATAACCCTGAAAAAACAACTTTTAAATGGCACCGTTACATTGTGCTGTTTGCCATGTAATTTTTGAACGCGTAAATTTACCCACATGATTTACGTAACCACGTGAGTTATCATTAAAATTCATTTCAGGTTCTCGATTTTCTCGAATATTTTCGAAACCACTGTCTTCCATTGTACTTTATCCATCCCTCGTTTCCGGTCCACACAACCACCATAATTTTATCTCCCAATAAAAAATGTTAGTAGTAACCCTAATGAACCCGTACACTCCATTAAGTGGCTGTTTTGGAGCCATATCTTTTGTGTCTGTGTCCGCATTCCTTCTGAGTGCAATCGACACGTTATCGTTTTCTGTTCCTTTTAATCCGCATATTTAGGGAACGTGAACCAAAAAAATCACATCAAAGTTTTGCACTCATCTTTTGTTTAAGGGGAATAACATCTGTTTGAGAAAACACAACTTTGGAATTTAAATAAATACGTATTGAGTAGTCAAGAATCCATAGTAGAATTTGAAATCACTTTGGTGATTAGAATTTTCGTTTCTGAATGTCTGCAATACTATTTGGCCAGTGTGTGTATTTTTAAAGGTTTTGGAAGGTGGCCATTTTTTTTTGAATGTTAGCATGTTTTTGAAACAAAATGACATATGATTTTCTATTAGGGACGACATATTTTTTGTACTTTAGTTTACAAACTTTTTCTGTCCTTTATGATGATTAAAACTAATATGTACGACAATTCATAATTTTTTTGTTTTTTGAAGTGGTGTGAATTGTATGTTAGGAAAACAAACTGGCCATCTGTGGCTTTCTAATAGCCAAGGCCGTATTATCCATATTCTTTTCTTGAATGTTTTGGATGCTATAACCAAATATAAAATATTGTTTTTATTATTTATATACAGATATATGACAATTTGTAGGTTTTAAAGGTCCGAAGGTAGGGTTACCACATTGATTGGAGCATGTTCACAAAACAAAAATAACGATTATGGAATTTTAATGGTCAAAGGCAAAGAGGCCAATCCCATACTTAACAAGGAAGGACAAGAACACCAACTGACCCAACTCCTCAAAGAGCTCCTATGGGCGTTTGTCTCTGAGCCTATGCTTCTTACAATGGTTTTGGGACAAGTATATCACCTACTTGCTCGAATACCTCTCTTGTATATTCCTGGCAAGTCAGCCTTGCGGGGTGTGAAGATGACAAACTCTCCTCACTTGTTCCTCCAGTGGGTGACAGGATCTTTTAGCTGCGCCCCTAGCCTATAGGGAACTCCTTTTCCACCTCTGTGTCGCCACTCCCAGTCCATCGTTACTTTTTAAGAAAGCAGTGAAATTTCTTCACCCATTTCCAACAAGAGTTGAGCATGTCCTAAAATGGCATATATTTGTCTCATGTCGTTTTATTTTTTTATGTGCTAATCTGTTTCTTATACTATAGATTAGATTATAATGTGTTTTCCCTTTTTAACCTGTGTTTATTACTCTTAAATCTAACCATATTATCATGTTTAGGCCAAACAGAAATTCCTTTTATTTGTAAACGCGTTTACCTTACTTCTTCTATCGTGTCCAACATGTGTTTCCTAATATAATCCAGACCAGAGATGGCACAATACAACGTCCCTGGCTACCTTCACTGATTCCGCAAGGTCCTTGTTTGTGCATTGTTGCTCCAGCAATGCATGGGCAGACCAAGAGGTTCCATTGTCTGTGGTGCTTTTCGCAGTTCCACAACAACAGGCAGTGTCCTGATCTACTTCCAGGTACCCCCACTTCTGCAAGGAAACCTTAGATTGGCCAATTCTGTTCTCAATCTGTTGTGGCATCGCCCATCATCCAGTGCAGATCAGCTTCCGGTGGTAGATGCCACCAGGTTCAATACCAATAGATGGCACTTGGTTGATGGCAATCTCTTTCTTTTCTTTCCACAAGGCGACTCTCTTGAGCTCTTTAGAGACTCTTTCAAGAGGTTGACTTTGCTTAAGAAACTCTCTCTCTGGATTTAGGCGGTTGGCAGCAGGTATCTGGCCAATCAGGGTGCTTCACATTAGATACTTGGCAGCTACGGCTCTTGCATGCTCGCTACCGTATCGACGATATCTGGTGGACAATTCTACTGCTAGGATGTATACGTTCCGTGGTGTTGGACGGAGGCAAAATCCTGTGAGAAGCTGTCAGACCAGGATTTAAGCGCTGAATCAACTCTTGCATGGTTGAATCTTCCCATACATTGCAGGGGCGTGCTTGTTACATGAGTATCGCGACAGGTGGGCAGGTGGCGCTGTCGGATCTGTGTGAGTGGGGGTTAGTGGGGTGGGGGTGTGCGAGCAGCCCCAATTATGTGCCAGTGAGTTTGTTCAGATGTTATTGCGTGAACAACTTTACGCTTCGTCTTCTCGCGTTGTTCCTTATAAGGGATAGTGCGTCCAGGTAAAAAAGAAACTCCTAGGTAACAGAGGTTATCACATGGTTCAAAAAGGGGTGTTCTGACCAGTACTTTAAGCTTGACATTTGGGGGCTTCACGGTTGCGTAGATTGAAAGCACACACCTGTGTCTTAGATGGATTTTGCACGTAGGTAGTTTCCTCATAATAAGGAATGAGTTCATCCCAAAGCTGTGGAGAGTCTCTCTTCAACGACTGTGAAATCGGCATCTTGTGCGCTAATTCCAAGATCGCTGCAATAAAAAAACGACAGGGTTCTGCACTCCTAAGTTTGGTTGTTGTATAAATATGTGAAACAGGAGAGGTGCAAGCCACACCCCCTTGTGGTAGACCATTCTTGAGGCCCTACGCCATCGTCTCTTCTTCTTCTTCGCTCCTCACGAACAAAGAACTCCTGGTTTGCCAGCAATTCTTGATAGCTCATCAATCGGATGTCCTGTAATTTTCCGAATCTGTGGAGAAGGCCACAATTAATTACATTGTCGTACGCTGCTGAAAGTTCGACAACCTCCCCGGTTACCATACCCTTCTGTAAACCATCCTCAATGTGTGAGTTAGGTTGAGTACTTGCTTGGCTTGTGATAATTGGCCCTTGCGAAACCTGCTTGTTCCTCTGTATATTGTAAGTAGAATAACGCATAACACACGTGCACTACTTCTGAGACAACAAAAGCATGAACCATGGCATCAGGTTATAGAGGGACATTCCTTGTGGTGCACAAAGCAAACTTAAAGGGTGCCCCA
Organism: Ophioderma brevispina; assembly: GCA_023653785.1. Classification (NCBI taxonomy): domain Eukaryota; kingdom Metazoa; phylum Echinodermata; class Ophiuroidea; order Amphilepidida; family Ophiodermatidae; genus Ophioderma; species Ophioderma brevispina. The sequence continues at coordinate 24,349 of JAMKCH010038138.1, read as the reverse complement.
AAATCGGACCTCATTAATTACGTCATAGGGGTGGGCCCCGCCCCTTTTTTTTTTTGCATATTGGTTAAGTTGTGTCAAAATGGACATTCCTCAGAAACCTATCGTATGTGGTATCAAATTAAAGCCTAGAAACATAAAGATTGTCTTAAAAGAATCTTTTTTTTAAGTATGATATCTTAGCACTTGGGGTCATTATAGGTCATTACAAAGGTCCTTGGAGGTCATTGAATCTTAAATTTCACCAAATTTGGTATCAAAAATTCCGCCACCCAGGGAAGGTGGGAAGAGAAAAAAAAGCTTCTACATAAAGGCACAAATTCCAGTAAAACAAAATGTACTATATGCGTTGGGGGCGGATGGGGTGTTGTGTGATCATTGGGGGTGAAGCAGGGTGTCTGAATAGAGCGGTCACATGGGGCCAAATTTTTGTTTTTACATATCAAAGGTAATACTATATGTGGTTTCATGAACAATAGGTATAGGTTCATTTTAATTAATTTTGTTGGGATATTACAAAATTGACCTGCTGCAGCCATACATTCCCATTGATTTATGTGTTCAAACAGAGATTGCCATTGGTGAAAAGTTGGTAATAACTTCTTTGATTTTAAAACGGTTTGTCTTTTAAGAATCTGTGGTTCCTTATAAGAAATGTGCATTTTGTCGTTGAGGATGTACAAATATTGAAACATTTCTGCAACGTACGTCCACCAACGGTTATCATTGGGAACTTTAAAACTCTTAAAATGACAGCTTTGATTTTTTATAAAATCTCTTTTTTTTTGTTTCTTCATCTTACTCATCGCCCTGATGTGATACAGATCTGTTAAAACACTATAAAGTTTTGCAAAGGGACGTTCTAAAACATGAGTAATCAAAAAGTACTTTTGTGTGTACGCCACAGGCGTGGTGGGGTTGGTTTTTATGAACTTGTTCATGCAAAAAACAGAATGTGATGGAATTGAAAATTGTTCAGGTCTAATCCTAAAAAATCTGTCAGAGTCTACTGGTCAAAATCAATTGCCCAGAAGAATTCAAAAACCTGAATAATTGGAAGTTGTTGGTCCCCAGTCACTGGACTTGATACCTTTTCCATGACAAAGCACACAAATTCCAAGCAAAATCCTGTGGCGAGCAACTTGCAGTTCACTAAGCGATAGTGGGAAAGTTCCTGCAGCATCCGCAGCAGTTCTCTCCTCTACTTACCTTGGATCTTTCAGGTAGCAGGTCTACAATAGCTTTCAGGGGTTGCAACACCTGAGTAGTAGCTCGCCAGTCCTAACCAGAGCCTCTAAGAGCTGGAGCATTTTGATGGACATGTGGGAGAACTTTATCATGCCTTGTTTTGATACCCCGCTGTCTAAAAATGCCCTCTGATATTTTCAGAAACATTTTATGCATGGAAATTGAAATGCCACACGGTTCCTGGCAAACAACCATGGGGGGGGTGCAAGTGCTCCCCAGCACTCTGTGTATAGCACGAAAGTTTTGGTGATAGGCAAGTGCACATCAATATCACATCAAGAAAGATATGACATCAAGATGATATCACAGTATTGGAAGTTTGGGCTCTTTGGTCACATCAGTTATGTTTGCCTCCATTGAGCCGGGTCATTTGCAAACTATTGCTTGACCCTGGATTATAAAAAGACGACTTAAAAAGTTACTGGGTTTACCACTTGATGTGTTTATTTAGTGGTTGTGGTGTTGTATATTTTGTAATTTGTAGTTCTTGGTATTGGCGTAGTAAATCACCCTTGGTTCAGATGTCCCTTTATGGACTCAAAGTCTGTAAATACGGTGTTACATTCCTCAAAAGCCCTATAAACGCCGTCTTTTCATTGTTTTCCGAATGACATGACACTACAAACCGGGCGGTGGTGAAATAATTTAGCCCGCCTTGACCAAGGTTACAACATCATAAACATCTCCAAATCTAAAAAGCATCATCAAAAAGTTTTTGTGAGCTGCAAGCATTCCGTTCAAGCTTTGTCCAAGTATAAAGTGCTGAGACTTGAAGGTTGCGCCATGTCCTTGTCATGTGCCAGCTTTTCGAATTGAATTAGAAGTTTCAAACACGGCAATACCGGCTTCTAACAAGACTTGTTGCCCAACAAGACCACCAGAATGTGGCCAATCATGTTGCACAGCACCGAGCCATTCTATGTGGAGGCCAAACAGTGTGTTCTATACTGCTTTGACAGTCACCAAGGAATCTCAAAATCCTGCTTTTCAATTTGTTTTTGTTTTGTTCAGTTTTGTCTTTTTCTTAAGAGATGCATTCATTAGTGCAGAGTTCCGGGATATTCATTCTACAGTTTTGAACATAGGTAAGAAATGCCTTGGCTTTCAAGATTTTTAGCTATTTCCCAAGCTCCCTGAATTGTCCCCACTGACAGGACTTGCTGAAAATCGGCAACCATCAACCTGGTACAAACATTAACCATGCATTGATCTATTGTTATATCTCTGCAAGAAATACTACTCATACTTTAAACGCGTATTAACTTCCACTTAAACACCAGCTTTTCACAAAGATGTACCAACAACTGCAATATTCAACATTCGGGGTGGGGGGATTTATATTTTGTAGTGTTAATATACTGTATACTGACTGCAAACTTAATTAATAATAGTAAATTTCAAACCAAATTGACACTGTGGAATATGTAGGAATAGGGGTCAAAGTTTGTAACATGGGTACAACATGTAATTGTTCGATATAATAAGTTCGACAGTATCTGTGATCTATGTTTTTATTACCTTAGACATAACAGTTCAAGGTCATCCTGCGTAAAATTTGGGTCCAATTTGCTCCGAACTGGTTTTTAAAATGTGTTCATATGGTCACACTATATATAAATTTTTATAGATTCTTAGTTTGACAGTTTCAGTAAATAGAATTAGATTATGAATATGCCCCTCACATATCCCCAGTCACATTTTGCGTTCTATTAATTAAACAAATATCATTATGTGGGTGCACCAGTAATAATTTTGGCTCTCTAATACCAGTAGACCAGTAATATTTAGAACCACTGTAATCTAAAATTTTACCCCGTGTGACCATGACCTATTTTGGCTCCATACATATAAAGTACTACTTCCAATAGGGAAACTATACCTTTTATCCTTGAAGGCGATGAACCATTATAACATTCGGCTCATTTCGACCATTTCCAATTATTTTATGACTCTGTATAAAACCTTGCCCCCATACAAATTCTACTACTTTGATTTTGGTAAACATTTGATATGTTGTTTTCTTAAAGGTTTTCCCAATCAATTCGAGAATAGATACTGTTTGCAGATTAGTTATTAGTCATTATTTTTCTTAATTTGACTGGCCTCTCATAACCTGAAAATAATTGGCAATTGAATTTAATTGTCTAATTTAAATGGCAAATTTATGATACGATTACTGTTGCCATACTAATAATATAGAAGGGGCGGTGGTTTTTTGGACATTATTTATTCAGTAAAGTAGTGATGGTGCTTCCCACATGCAATTTTTCTCACATACCCATATGAGTCGACCATTGTCAATCACATTTTGATTTGACAACTTTGACACTAAAGCCTTAACTATGGTTTATCAGCCTCAAAACTGTCCATGGTAATCGTAATGACCTTTATGACCCAAGCTGACCTCTGCTTACCAAATATCAAATATTTTTGACATTTAGCACTCTAACAAACAAAACGTCCTAATTAAGCTTTAATATTTGATACCAAACTTGTATATTATTATTGAAAGTAATTATTTTAACATTACTAACGAAATATGTATAAAAGAGGCGTGGCCTATGACGTCATTATTGTGGTTGAATTTTTGGGGCCCCTTGGCTGAAATTGCTTTACATACCCCAAGGAGGGTTTGTGCCAAGTTTCATGGCATCATGGCTTTTGTTGTCAGACGTTTTTTTGTTTTGCACGATCCTTGTTTGAAAATTAATGGCTTATCTTCTACTTCTATATGAGGTGTTCGTCTATCACCTGTGCAATAACGATTGAGCAGGAAGCATTATATCAAAATGATGTTTGTATTGTATTTGTATAACCACATTATATACGATCAATATACCCAAATATAAACAACAGGTTATGCCAATTGAGAGTTTAAAAAAATAATCTTTGAGATGGCAGTATGAGACCTTATATTCTTGAAATTGGAATCATGCTGACGAGGGCAAATATTATCAGATTGGACTTTCTATGTCAAAGACCTATGCTCAGAAATATAATTTTATTATACTTCTGGATGATGTAACTAAACATAATGGTAATTTAAGGGAGGGGTATGGGATCTGAAGGCAGTGAACTTTGAAATGATTTTTCTTAATTTTCCTAAATAGTGTATAGACAAGGTTTTTATATCATATTGTAGCCCCCCCCCATGTCACACAGTTTTAAAATCCATGACAATTTTTGTGCTCTCTGGTTTTGCCATGGTAACCACGTAAAGGCCCTCTGATGGTGGGCAAACACTAGAACGAATGTAACTAATAACTAAACATGCATGACGAAACTTTGGTGACATATGCAGGAGGTAAAGACGGAGTGAACCATGAAGCCGATTTTTAATACCGTTTGCCCATGCAACCGGCAATCGACCAATCGCATAAAAAACAAATTTTTTATTTTTTGTTTCCCCAATTTTGGGCCCCCATGGCGTAATTTGAATTTGGAACACAATTTGGAAATCGGCCTTCCATGGTTCACCTAGCCCTGTATTTGCTTAATATGTTGCCCAATTTCATGTTCAAATCATGTAGCGTCTCTAGTTTACGTTGCTTTTCTCGTTTTGGATGTTTGCGTATTTTAACGAACTGAGTTATAGCCTTGAACATTTAGACAAAATTGAGGGCGCTTTTGAATCTGAATTATGGATTTATTTTTTTAAATTTCATTTTATTACTGATTTCAATATTATTAATGGAAGAATCATCGAAATATGTGCATTTTGTCCTGTTATTAATTTTTCAACCATTTTCTTAATATCGTCAGGGTGATGAACAATAATACATAAAATCACTCACCAACAAAAACCAGTGAACTTTAATTACTTTAAATTATGGAAAGGAAATATGAGTATTTCTTTACTTCAAATTAGCCAAAACTAAATTTAATAGTTCATAAATAATTCTTTTAAAATATCTTAATATTAACCACTTAAATATTTTTCACATGATAAAATATAGGAGATGATGCATTTTTGCAAATTTCGCTTACACTACTTCACTTTGATCAGCATATCTCGGACCGAATGTTCGATTCGATCGATAAAAAGGCCATTTTGTAGATTACAATCTACGCAATTTAGCCAATCAATTATCTCATTTTCTGGATTAGAACAATTTTTTATAATTTTTTAGGTTTTTTCTTTTTTTAAAAGTTTTAAAAGATTGGTTAAGGTGGCCCATATTGGCCACCTCTTAAATTTTGAGCTTGTTTGGAAAAACGAAAATTACCAGGTAATAGTCCTACAGGCCAACAGAATATCAGACTTCAATTTTGTTACATTCTCGCATTTTTGCAGGCCAACTCTCGGTATTCCTCCACTTCTATACGAGCCATTTTGAAATTTAAGATGGCTGCCATAACCAAGTGACCCATGTTTCTATCAAAATATTTATTGATTTTCTATACCATGGAAACATGATTGAACACTGGAACATGCTTCTACGAGCCTCAGAATCCGAGATATGAGCAAAAATTGGCGGCCATTTTGAAATCCAAAATGGCCGCCATAGGGGAATTAAAAAAAATGCCACATTGAGTTCTTATTGTGAAACCATACGCTTTCATAAAATGTATATTTTTCTAATCTCCATACAAGCCAACAAAACAATTACATAAGGAACCGGACTATGTATTTTTTTTCTGACACTGTTGGAATCAGCGATTCCCTTACTGACTGAAAATCTTTCTTCAACAGCGGTTACTCCCCGGTGTGGGCACTATTCACATCCCCCCTTTAATCAATCTCCCCTCAAATCTATTTCACTAGCAGAAAAAGTACTCTCGCAGGTCTCGCAGTCTAGTAAATAAAACAAACACGTCCTCGACCATGTTGACATGATGGATGCAAAATTGACATGTCATGACCGGAATCTCATGTGCACACGCTACGCTACTTCCGTGGTATACATAATATGCCTGAATCCTTGGCCCTCACGCGGCATAGCCGTATTATTCAACGAACTGGCGAACCCGTGATGACTACGAAGAAGGGCTTAGCTAGTGGGTCCGTGTGCGCATGACGGCTTAATACTGTCTCGTTACCAGGGTGCACAGACATTAACTGCATTAGGAATGCGTTCTGTTAAAATTTAAAAATAAAAAATTTATGAAAGAATAGGGATTGATCAAAGTGTTTGAAGTATTTGGACCCCAAAGTTTCGAGAGAGCGTGATTTTGGGAAGTGTGTTTTATTGGCTTTCCAGCATGTGTATAGTAATATAGGACGGAAGATTCTCAAAACAATAATAATGAGTTCCAATTGAATCTTCATTTTTCAATTCAGGCCAATTTTACATTTTACATCTTACAACTTGCTCAGATGACCTTTTACTGATAAAAAAAATGATATTTTGTAGTGTCCCAAAGGTAAGTTATGTTCAAGTAACAACATTTAATGAAATCTTTGCTGAGTGTTTTCACCCCTGATAACTTCAGATGAAAATCTCCAGCTATCTTAGATGTGAAACCATGTTTTTATGTCAACATTTATTTACTAGTTATATTACTATACATTGTAGAGTACCATAACCTTTTTCTACCTGTGTCCATAAAATATTTCCGCTTACCCTCACTGTGAATGTACAGACCTAAAACCTTTAATGAGTCTCTTTATTTTGAAATCTACTATGTAATGACGTTATCAATGGTTGCGGCCGTGTTGTGAGTATCTGGTGGGGCGATGGACTACATTATGGAGTCAAAATTTTCAACACTAGAAAATTGAGCGCCTGTCCCATTAAAAACATGACGGTCTATTGCTTTAAAATATTTCTATTCAGTCAAACAACATATCTGATTTACAAAACCAATAATCAACGAAGGAACAACTCCGTGTTCCCTAAGATCGACCGGTTTGAATTTAATTTTGGTTGATTATGGACAAGTACAAACAATTCACCTGTCCCTGGAGTTTGAAAGTATGAATTTCATGATTCGATCGGATCAGCTATCGCTTGAAGGGATCAGTATAAGAATATCTATCAGCAATAACACACCTACGATGACAAATAGATGGCTATCTCTGATCACCTGGATTTCAAGAAAGTAAACACAATTATCTTTAGTGATGATTTCAAAGCGCCCTTCGAACGCCAATATACCGTATTCAAATCCCACCGTTTAGTGTGACAAGATAGACCATTCCAGTACTACACTACATTCACCTGTCAATGATCCCTGTGCAATCGCTAACATGGATTGATTGCCAGCTTAATGTATTGTAGTCCTTGATGTATGCATCTTGTCCAAGGGGTGAAGCCCATTCAACCCAGTCGGTCCCGTGCTGGGCGCTGACATTTTGAATATTGCACGGAATATTATTAGTTGGGTTGCTTGTATACACACAATAATGTCCATTCGATACAACAAGCGGCAAAATATCAGTTTGAGTTGGATGTGGGTGCTATTGGTGGTTAAATTTGTCCTACCCCTGCCCACAACGAATGAAATGAAACATCAGCCGTCTTGATTTAAATAAACCGCCTCAATGAATACATCTTTCACCTAAGCGCGATTGGCTTATGAGAAAAAGAGTATCTGAGCCCAATGATCCGGGTACACTATTATTACACTATTACACCTGGCCACCTCTAACAACATACATCAATTTGTATCACTACCGATTAGTGATATGCAATGCGGCACCCACAGTATGTGGAAGAGCGGAGGCAGCCATTGCTTTCTATTGTTGGTACTCTATTTTTTCTTTGTGTCGGCAAAACATGCGAGACGATGAATTTCTAAAATGACGTAACGTTTTGCCTCTCTATCTATATAGAACCTCTTGATCTTGTCACCAACATGTCTGGTGGCTGACATCTATTGAAATACGGTCTAGATTGCTTTGTTAACCACCCCATCTCAGGCTTTTGAAGCTTGATTACAAAGTAAACACTCAATAACTGCATAATGTTTATGGCAATTAGCTTAGAAAAGGCGGTGGTGGCAAAGAAACCCTAAATTTAGACATCTTCATTGGTGATTTTTTTTCCTTAATTCATCGAAACTCAAATCTTAAGTGAATCTTAGCTTTTGAAACTTTCCTAGCGCAAACCCAGAGACCCCAATTCGTGTGTATCTCGTTCAAACGCATAACCGGTAGCGATCGCGCGAAGCACACTGCCAGTATGTTGCCTGATTATATACCATGCTATTAATCAGAAAGATCCAAACTGTCATGGGGATGCTATTTGTGCTTTTAATTTAAATTATCCCAATGTGTGGTTGATCTTCGGTCTTGGATGCTTCATAATAGATTGAACTAATGAGCCAAAACTGAGTTTTTTGTCGCTTCCTCTCCTCACCATACAACTCGCTACAACATCTTACTCTTCATCTTGGCGAACGGAAATCCCCTCCTCCCTTCAATCCGCAAGCTTGGTGTTATTTTTGATCACCCCATGACTATGGCTAACCATATCACCCATTTGTCTCGTTCTATAACTGGCAGCTATATAATCGAATCGTATCCGTAAATACTGGATACTGAGACTGTCACAACATGTCCGCACTTCATTATCAAGATTAGATTATTGCAACTCTCTCATGTATGGGAATTGCTAATAAATATTTAAACCGTCTTCAAGTTCTTCAGAATAAATCAGCTCGCCTCATTTGCCAGCAAAGCCAACCCAGTCTCATCATGTCGCTCGCTTCTTGGATCTCCCTCATTGTTCAATCAATTACAGGATACATTTTAAAATACTCCTTCAGACTTTTAAGCTGTGTCTTTCAAATCGCCCTGATTACCTGTCCTTCATATTTTTCAACCTCGTACTCATAAGTCCCTTACACACTTCGATCAGATTCTGCCATCTCCTTTGGTATTCCTCGTTCCAAAAAGAAGCTGGTGATCGTGCCTTTTCATTGCTGGGCCTCGCCTTTGAATGATTACCTACCAACATCCTTGGTCTTGATAGTTTATCTGCTTTTAAAAGTCTTCTTAAGTCAACATCTTTTTCCTAGCTCTGAGTATTTCTTGCCTTTTTTCCCCTGTCAGCGCCTTGCCTACTTTGTAACAGGCGCTATCCAAGTCTCATTGTTATTTATTTTTATTAAGCCATGTGCCATTCCAGTTTAGCAAAGATATTCTAAAAATGTCGAAATATTTGTTCCTGCCCATAATTCCCTTTCGAACGCACTTTATATCAAACTAGTTCGTATTTTGGTAAACAGAATTTAGAATAAATGCACACCAAGTGAATTCGGGTTTCTTTAGATTTTCTTGTTATCATAAATTCATACGACTATAAATACTGCGAAGATAATAGCATATTGCGACTGTTCTTATTTATTTTGTCTATTAGGTCAGATCACACGCTTAGCAGCTCTATATTACTGCCTACCTTCCCTGTAATCCAATTTTCCAATAGGAATTTAACAGTACTAAATATAGAAGTAAACACGTACTTTAAAAAAAAAAATTTTTTTTTCTGTTGTGAATCACGTGCTGTAACACGCCATGTTTTGTAAACATGCCACCAAAAACTAGTGTAAAAGCCACGGATAACCTCGCGAACCTAAATAGCAAGCCTGATTAGTTTATTTAAGGGTGTCCTTCCAAATCACATCTTGTGATGATTGGCACTTCATTCGATCCCAGTCGTATATTCCTAACAGAACCTAATCCACCTAAGCCCAGAAGCGTATTGCAGACGAGTACCGATGTCGCCGACGAGGCATTTTCGACTTCTGATATTCGGATATTTTTAATTTCATGATTACCTTCAAACTCGCACTCGAACTCGTAAAATATTACTAGCGTTTTTATCATTCCCCTTTAATATTTGGACCTTCACGTCTGGTCGTTGGTTAGTTTGATCTGTTAGACCACGGTGTGGTAGGATTGGTCATCTGACTCATAGTCCTTCTACAACGGTGAGGAATATGGGCACTCGATTCAGTTTGACTCTTCACGCCACATTAATTTTACGCTTTATTTCGTTGTCGTGTATGGACGGGCGGACCATATCTCTTTTACACCGGGGTGGGGGGGCGGGGTGGGCGTGGCCGTTGACAAATCCTTGACATAGAGTCTGAGGATTCTGTTTGAATTTGATTATTTTTTTTGGTCTGAAAATTTGAGTCAGGAAAAGCGATTCATTAATTTCATACGCATGACTGTTGTTGAAAAAGGACGGGGCATGGACGGCTATGAAGTGTGTAAAAGTCGGCGTCAAAGGCTGAACGGTCAATGACAGGTGTTCATGGTTGTTGACCCGCATTATAACAACATAAACCAGTTCACACTCAACCAAACCGAATGAAACCTCAAGTAACCGGTGGTTGTGTTTTGAAACCACCCTTAACTACCGTGTTTGACCAGTGTCGCCGGTGTTTGTTTCAATTGTTGTTCCTTTTAATTTGTTTATTTGCTATTATGTTAATTTTACCAGGGGTTCCTTCGCGAAAGCAGTCTTAAATCTACGTGCATACTATTCATACACCTTATGGACCATTTATCCAAAGCGCTGTAACTAGAACAACAAAAGTTATATTATGTAAGGTCCTACGCATGGGCTAGTATACACTAAGCTTAAAGGTATTATTTCCGCGAGAAATCTCCCGCAACTGACCTTACATATGAGCAGTAACATGCCATCGTCAACCACGAAATTTTGTTTTTTCTAATCAATTGGCCATAAGAATTACTCAAATGTAGGCTAAAAGAATTCCCAGATCCGATTAACTTATTAGGTTGGATAGACATCTAATTGGTCTGTTTGAGACAAAATGAAACAAACTGGCTTGTAAAGGAAATGATGAGGGTGTTGTAAACGTAGAGAAGACAATGGTCATTAACAAAAATAAAATATACACTTTTTCCATAATATTACATCGTAAGGATCTGGTTAAAAATTATCTTTGGAATGTTTACACCAGTCATATTTATATAATGTTTATAGGAATTCTTCGTCAGATATTCCATTGCTATTCCAGTATACAGAATCTTTCTGGCATACAAAATCACTCCTTACTACATGGATGACTTATGATAATAGATAGCCCACACGCATTCTTCACTTATAGAAAATATATCTGCAGATGTGTTACTGAGTCACACGAAATACTTGTTTATGAGTGCTTATTGTTACCCCAGTACCATAGATGATATCTACATTGAAATGTGCATTGCGGAGATTCTGTCCTTTGATAACAAGCTATTCAGCCGCATCTACTACATCACCTTTTTCTACCTCCATTGCAACCTTCACAACCTGCTACCATCTACACAATGACCACATCGCTATCACGCCACTGTCCCACTATTACAAAATCCCTAACACAAATAACTAAAACAATCACCATTTAAAGTGACTCTCAGAGATCTGGTGGTGATCATAACGTTTTCTGTTTTGCCCGATTTCAAAAAACCACAAAACAACCTATTTGAAAATCCATTATTACTCCTTCCGTTTTAATTTTATGAGTATTTTTGCATGTCACAGTTCTCCATATGCTAATTGTATTGATTCAATTGTCCGTCCGACCAATTAACATAAAACCATGAAAAAGATAGATGGCTTATTCAGTCGTTTGTTAATTAGGCGGTCGACAATGAGTACATGCAAAATCTCACCTGTAAAAATAATAGTTCCATCTTCCACCCCTTCGCACCAAATCTATGAATATCTCTTATAACCAACAGCATAATCAAAATGATACCTCTCGTTTCTTTTAAGAACATTGAAGCTAAAGACAAGAGCAGGCAGCTAATCCAAGTCCACAGAGAACGCACAATGGAGATAAAGATACTTCGTGATATATACACAAGATCAATTATGATAACGTCATCTTCTTGCGGAGCGATCCTCTGGAAGCAGATGGGGGTTGGATTGTCATTAGATCCATAATGTTTAAGATGGGGGGGGGGGGTATGGGTTCCTAATCAGTGACTTTGAAATGATTTTTCTTTAATTTTCGGCTAAATAGTGGTAGTAACATGTTATATATCATATTGTAGCCCCTGTCACGAATTTTTAAATCCATGAAAATTATTGCTCTGTTGCCATGGTAACACGTAAGGCCTCTAATGGCTATACCAGAACGAATGTAACTAAATTAACTAAACTCTACTGGAACGAAACTTGGGTGACGTATGCAGGTGCCATCGCGTGAACAGGAAGCCGAGTTTTTAAATCCGTGCCTGGCAACCGGCAATCGAAATTAACTTCCTTTCGTGGCGTAAATTGAATTGAAACACAATTTTGAAATCGGACTTATTGTTCACTAGCCCTATATCTGTTCCATAGTGTGCCAAATTTCATGTCATAGCATGTAGCGTTCTCGAGTTCCGTCATTCTCTTTTTGGTTGTTGCGTATTTTAACGAAACGAGTTATAGGCCTCGCACACTTAGACAAAATTGATGCGCCTTTTGAGTGAAATATGGAATTATTTTTTTAAAATTTCATTTTATACGAATTATCATAAGTATTAATGAAGAATCATCGAAATAGTGCATCCATTGATCCTGTATTAATTTTTTAAAATATTTCTAAATATCGCAGGTGAGGAAACAATAAAATACATAAAAATCCTTACCCATGACATTCAATTACTTGTAATTATGGAACGGATAATATGAGTATTTATTTACTCACTTACCAAAATAAATGTGTTAATAGTTCATAATAATATCTTTAAAATATCTAATATACCCTTGAAATTTTTCACATGATAAAATAGATATGATGCTTTTTGGCACCATTTTCGCGTACACATTTCACTTTGATCATCAATCTCTCGGGAACTCAATTCTGATTGCTATCGAATAAAAAGCATTTGTAGATTACCATCTACACAATTTAGCCATTGCATATCTACTTTCTGGCTTAGAACATTTTTTATCATATTCAGACCCCATACCCCTCCCTTAACGCATCATGGAATAAAGAAATGGTTTAGGAATCATAGGGCCGTCTTTCAGAAGGTGGCTTAGAAGAGCCTTTGGCTAAGTCGTCGCTATTTCCTTAAGCAATAGTTTGGTCGTTAAAGAAATCAGCACACTAGCTCAGCTACTGAAGTCCCGTAGCTACAGTAGCCCCGTGTAAACAAAACACGTAAATGGCATCTTCAAGACCGCTGTACATTCTTTAATTCTGTTTTTCACAAATACCATTAATTAAGGTGTTGTTATGACTAACCCTAGCATTAAGAGCAAAATGGGCCTTTTTAATTGAATATGACTTTAAGAAGATTTATTCACGTGGCCGGCCGTAGCGTATTTTTAATGAATTCAGAGATTCGGAGGTGATCATAATCTCTTGTGTTTTGCCCCAGCTCTGCAAAGACTACACAATATTTATCGGAGCGGATATGCGAATGTTTTACGTGGGGCGTGCAACTTACTTCCGGTAAGACCTCAAAATTGTGCATCTGGGCTTTTTTGAGTATTCTGATTCCAAATAGCGGGAAGCAAATTGTCACTCCAACGGTTTCCCGCCAAATATTCAAATTCAAATGTCCGCCAAAACAACTGTTTTTCCATAGTGGCTGATTAACGGTAGTACTGTTATCTGCTGGGTTGACACGGAGGGTGATCTGTTTGATTATATTCATTCCATGCTTCACCAAAGTGGGTAAATGTTCGCCAAAATCCCCCCTCGAAACGGGGAGGCAGGGAGATAATTGCCATATGGCTTGGGTATCTGACACCGTGAGGCTGGCGAAGAAGGCAGACGCATATATGTCCATCACAACGGCCATTTTTTTTTGAACCTCTCATAGTTTAAGCGAGAAAATCGTCAATTTTGGCTGGAAAATCCCATAATATAGATTGACATGTGATTACTTGTATTATTTGGACCTCAACAACCTTGTATAGACACCAGATCATGGTAATTAGCCTATATAACCATTTTGGACAAAACATTTTTTTTTTGTGGCCGTTTCATATTTTGAATTTTTGTGGGAACCGTTGGAGTGACAATTTGCTTCCCTATTTTTTTAATCAAGGATATCAAAGATTGCCACAGCTGCAAGTTTTCATGCTTCTTACCAGAAGTGCCGCCTCGTCACATATCCGCCCCAATAATTTTATATCCTATTGATTCTAAAACTTGTATTTTGTTATATTTCAATTCCCCATAGGTCACTCATTCTTTATTGTCTCTGATAATTATTTAGTATTTGGTTATCTTTCAATTCCCAATAGGTCACCTTATGCATTTAATTATCCGGATAACTGCTTCAGTATTTTGTTATATTTCAATTCCCCATAGGTCACTGTACTCCTTTATTGTCCGATCTAGGCATGTAATAAAAAAACGTCTAGTTTCGAAAAAAAGATCGTTGCGCTGTCTTTTTGAAGTATTTGGTTGATTTGAAGGTAATTCATCCTATTAAATCTCTAATTACCCGTCAAAAAATTCTTGGCCGCTATTGTCAGGCAATAAGCAGCTATTTTCTCTTCTTGGTAGACCGTTTCATATAGAAGTCCCATGGACTGCGTAATGAGGTAATTAAAATGCTTTTCGACATGCCGTTTGCATGACGTTGTGGCAGTATCGCTGACCGAAATGAATGGCAATACCTCATTTGGGCATTTTGGACTTCTATATGAAAACGTCTACCATTTTCTTTTCTTCACGCCCTCTATCATTGATAACTTTAGACTCCCACCGATTTATATATACCATGAAGCTGCCAAATTATGGTTCATCATAACCCACGAAACAGTGCTACGTAGTGGTCAAGGTCCCAATCACCTGCTCGATTCCACCTTACAAGAAAGAAAAATGACAATGATGATTAATATTAATCAAAAATATAGCAAAATATGACAAGTATGTAGTAATAAAAGAGTCTAAATCAGTCTGAGAAAGTAAGTTTTACAATTGCGGACAAGGAGAAAAGTCCTGGGTAAACCTTTGAAAGGAACTTAAAAAACTAGAAAGGAGTCTAAATCCCATACATGTTCAAACCCGAAAATGATCCCAACAGCATGAAAGGTGATTTGGTCAAGGGAACGCGAAAACGATCATGTCAAAGAGAAATGAGTCTAAACCGAGAGGAAAGCGCTAATAAACGAATGGGTCTAAAAATCCACAAACGTCTCTAAACCGAAAGGCATATGAAGCTTTCAGATTTTTTAGAATACTTTCCAGAGAGATTTGGACTCTTCTTGGGGAGCTTTGGGGATCGCTTTTTACATCTTTCTCGGTCTTGCACTCTTTTCCAGTTTCAGATTCCCAGATTCTTTTCTTGCTTACACTTTCTTCCTGATAATAGATTCCCTTTTGGTAATGGTAGTTTGGATTCTGGTAGCGCGATGTTTTAAATCCGGGAGGGGGGTTGTAGACTCTTTTGATTCCTAGGTTGTAACTCCAAAGCCACCTTTCGTGTAATTGTAGACACATATTTGAATTAAAGGCTGAATCAGAGATTTTGAATATATTTTTTGTGTATTATTAAAATCAGTCATCTAGAACTAAAGATAGTCACCTAAAAATGCTGGAATTCCAACGTTAGAGTGAATCGATTTTTTCGTTTTCATGCCGTAAGCAATTATGCAGAGTATAACAGTACCATAAAATACCGTGTATAACGAAATTCGGATCCCGAATTTTATAACAAGTTGTGATTTTTCTATATGAAGGACTTCGATTTGAGCTTAGTTATTTTAACACAGTGATTAGTATTGGACAAGCATGTATGTATATGCCAAGAAAAACACGATTTGTTTGAAAATTGAGTGTGCCTTTACTCATTGTGTAATGTTTTAATGAACTAAACGGAAACTTCAAATTGTACCTCTATTTTGCTTCAAAAGATAATCGCCAATTCTTCCACCATCCCTCACTGAAACTTATTGACCCCTGCCTGTTAATATAAACAACATAAAAATAATAAATCGATAGTCGATATAACTAACATGAGAAAATTAAGGTGATTAAGTGTACAGTCAAATGGAAAGTCTCTTTTACATAATTCTATGACAACTTAGTCACCTTTTTCTGACCATGATTTATCCTTATGCATGTATGTAGCTCTATACATATCACACTTCTGGCCCCATATTGGGGGGGGGGGGGATTTTCAGCAATTTCCATACATATTTCCTAGTGTTACTTCATTTTAAACCAAGTGCCCATTTTTCATCAAATTTCGAAGTTCAACTAATTCTTGTAGATATCTTTTTATATGAGTTTATGTTAATTGCAATGGCTGTCTACTTAGTTATTCGATCCTGATAAAACCGTTTTGAACTTCAGTTTAACGCGTACGATTACATCTAAAACTCCATAATATTACCGAAACACCGAGGAAGCTGAGTGATAAGATTATTTTTGATGATTTCCGTTTGTATTGTGTCACCGTATTGATAGTTTTCAAAGGGGTGTCCTTGGGTAAGTTCCTCTGTGAAGCATTAGAGGGTGCCAAAGTCGACCATCGCATCGTAACCTATGCCAAGGTACTCCTGTCCATTCATGGTAAAATTATAGTTGATGCGGGTGGAAGCTGCTCGACGAAATTCTCCAGCTGTCTGAATTGTGTAGGAAAAATATTAGATTAATGGCTGTAGTTTTTTATGATGGTTTACTATTTCAATTCAGAGCGTGCTCAATGACTCCATTGGTCAATTTATATCATAAATACATCGCGTCCCCGGACCGCGGTGTCGTCTGCCGTCGCGGTTTTGTGAATGGGGCCAAAGGTCCCCATGAGGCACGACGGTCTACGAGGTCACCAACATGTCAATCCCAACACCCCCTTCTTCTTGCAACCAAGTTACATCATCGTAGCCCGTATGGAACTCCTACGGCATGGCAATATATTAAGGGTTATACTAGATTCGCGCTGATATAGGAGCTGGGGAAAGTTTTGGATCATATCCATTAAGTGAAAGAGGGAAGAGCATTTTCCATTCTATCCAAGTAGTCGCTTTCGCTGCCTAACAATCAACTTGAGGAAAAGAGGTAATAGCGTGGTTCAACAGATTGATACGGGCAGAGAATTAAAGGTTGGGACTAAATGGGTAAATGAAAGGGCGGTGGCAGAGGAAAGGCAGCCTCCCCTTGCCTGCCCGTCCCCGGGCCAGTCCAAACCTTACTTTTTTGTTTACTGTCCTTTCGGACCTTGACTGTTGTCCCGTTTTCAATACAATCGCTTTCTCAATCATTCCCATCACGTCACAGGTTCAGTGTCAAATCAGAGGTAGTAGGATTAAACGCTTTTCGGTGGTCACTGCGAAAACCAAGTAGTCCCCGAATTATTTAGACTAAAGAAGCTTTTCAGTTGGGCGACGTTATTACAAAGTAGTGTTTTCCGTTATGAAGGGTATAGGCCAATTTTTCATTTCCAAATATTTCATCCAAAGTGCTTCAACTATTACTAACTGCATTGGACCATCTTTGAGTGGGTATTGACTACTGTATAGTCGTATTTATAGTTTATGTAACGTATTAAAGTATGATGAGGCCTCATATCACCTGTGAGGACGGCGCAAAAACCATTGTTACCATATTCAGGATTCATAGCGCACCTTCTGTATACAGGTGAGTTCACATTTTAACGTACGTTTCTTTTACAATGACCCTCTAATGTTTTTGACCACTGCATATTGTGTTGACCGTCATAGGCGTAAATCCCGGGGGGGAATGGGGGGTATATATCCCCCAATTTTGATGAGGGGGGATGGTCAATCAATTCATCCCCCCCAATTTTAATGCCCGTTCATGTGTTTGTCACTAAACTAACCTCATATAGTTTCCTATAGTTAAAAATGGAAATTTCCCGCGCGCTTCGCGCGCATTTTGTTTTCTAATTACAATTTTTTAACGATATTTTAGCTTCTAAATGCCAAATTTTTTTGCGCGCTTTGCGCGCACAATGTGTTAGTAATGGATCTTTTTTACAAACCCTGTTTCATTCATAAATTTTCATCAAACCCCCATCCCCCCCATGTGTCAAAAAGAATTTACGCCACTTTGACCGTAGAACACACATTATTAAGAACGCACGGGACTAGAGTGCTGCAACATTTAATTGCTGTCCGCACCTCAAAACAGCGCTCACCCGTAAAAAAGTACAGGTTTTCCCTATATCAGCGCGAATCGATTATAACATTTTTGACCACATAACATACAGATTCACACACCGATACACCACAGACATACGACCAGCTGGCCAGAGTAATGTGCCTTCTGCAATTCTTGCAGATGACGCATAACCCTATGAGTAACATTGGTGTCTAAAGTGGGAAAACGTGTTAGGTCCAAGAATGCGAAAGCACTTCTCTTCGATGATTTTTTTTTAATGTTTGAGAGCGGCAGAAGCTTCAACTTTACAATCCTGTAACTGTAGGCTCTTCAGTCCTACCAACACCCTGTATGTGGCGCAGAAATAGCCATTGGAGGCCTCTTCTACACTTGGTGTGTCGTACAAGTGTCCTGTATCCTTATATTTTAACCAACCGGTCCATTTGAAAAAGTGCCCTTTAATGAACCAAACTATTTCCGTCCCGTAAGTCCAGGCTCGTAATGCCTGTGAATGAAAAAAAAAAACACTGGCAATTTATTTGATCGCAAAACTCCATAATTTATTTAATTAAGTAAACCGAAATGAAAATTATGTATGCAACGTAGAACAGTGAACTCAGTCAGTAGGGGGCTTGGGAAATATGTTGTTCCATGACTAAGATGGTACTCATGGTAGGTCCTTATTTTGAATCCCAGTCGGTCCCTTTATTAAATTCCAGAACGGACTGATATTATGCCTGTCCGTTCAATCCCGAAGTCTTACTTGTTTGGATTTGATTGTTGATCTTTCAAGGAAAAATTCGTTTTTAAATTAATTTGATGGATATCCAGTGGTTTGCCTAAAATAGTAATATCTTGCGTCATGTAGATTTGGGGGGGGGTGGGGGGGGGGGGGGGGCTCAGTTTATCAATTGAAAAATTAGAGGTTACACCAATTCAAATTGAAGGATTTTCTATTCAACGGAAAAACCTATAGAACCCATTTTTCTTTTGACATACTGCCTAACGCTACAAGTGTAGCCAAACAGGCAGGAAAGGAGTGGCGCATGTAGAAATTTGCCTAGTCTCCCTGCTGTTTCATGTTAAGTACTTGAAGGTCTGAGGGTTTGTTCACCTGAAAAACAATTGCATTATGGGATACATATTTTTGTAAAAAATCTTTTTAGCATTACTTAGGCTCAACATTTAAAAAGAAACTGTATCCCATATGCATGTTTTTGTCATGGTGGCCTTTCAAGGCAAAAGGGCGTACTCGATTAACGCCCTTTTGCCATAAAGGCGAATACTAAGGTTATGGACGCGAGTTCTTTCTTGCAACAAAACATCCAACATTTTTTTGATATATTAGTTCATGATAACTTCCATGTAGTCTAAATATGTTGAAAGAAGATCTTTGGTTCAAGAATCAAAACGAGTAATTCACACAGTGTCTGTGGTTTTTTAAACCCATTCGTTGCAACAAGGCACTTGTGTTCAGGGCTTATTCCGTTTAGTAAAAAAAGCCAATTTTCAGCGATTGCTGTAAAGTCATATAAATCCTAAAAGAATCAAAATTTTAAAAGTAAATCATGTTTAACATACCACTAATCTTACCCTGGCAGGAGTACAGTAAAACTACTTGTGATTTTGTAATTTTAAAATATTTGAAAAAAAAAAATAGGTAGCAACCTTCTTCGACAGCCTGTATGTATGTAATACAATAAATTGCGTTGGGAGTGAAAATTGCCTGTATCCTTCTCCGCAAACACATGGAGCAAGATACGTTTCTGCAATAGGGTCGACCTTTTGCCCAAGTCGCCGAGCTTTCTGAATTTCCATCTGATCAATGAGGTATGCACTAATCATCTCCTGTCTTCATTCTGTCGTCTGGTACCTTAGTCTGTGATATACACGTTTTCCATGTGGTATGCGTGTTGGGAGTACGCAAAAATATTAAATTGGCTAGTTTTTAATATACGCAAACAACTACGTATTTGATATCTTATTAATGAAAACATTTAAAGCAATTCTCTGGTTATCTATTGACGACACTTACTTTGCAGAAAACGTGAACGCAGTCGCTCTTCATAAAAGTTTCCCAAAAAATTACTCGTACATCTGTTCCTATAAGATACGAAAGAAACTGTGAACTTTGTAAGAAACTAGCAAATAATACAGGCATATCAGGCTTACAATAGTCACATTTGCAATCAATCAAGGGTAATTACGGTTTTTAACTATTTTGTGAAAATTTTCTTTTATTTGTATCGAATTTGTATTTTTATTTGTATTGAAATGCTCCTTTTTCAATCACTTGCCAATGTTTAAAGGATAAGTAAATATCGCCTGGATATTGCTTTGAGTAATATCTTCCTGAATATCAGTGTAAGTTGCGATCTTAATAAGGCAGTTGATCAAGAATCTAAAACAATGATGGAAATTTGTTAAAGATCATACTTTTTGAAAATAACATCATCAAAAACGGCAACATTGTCGTTATTTCCCCATTTATTCCTTCCACAATTAAATTATCAATTTCCCCCCTAATTTTAGAAATTTGAACAATATAGTTTATGGCAGAAAATAGAAGTATCCGTATTATAAAGTGGCGGACCATTGCAAGAAACATGTAGGCCTAAGTTATAGATTATAAGTGGCTTGAGATTTACTGATAATTACATGGCAAGAAAATCTGTAAGTATTCAGTATTAAAAAGTGCCTTACAATACGTATAATAATATTGAAGGGGCTGTGGTTGATAACAGCAAATATCGCCAAAAGTCATCCAATATTATATTATTAGCAAGAAGAGCTACTTGACTAAAATAGTTTTAAAATGGCTTTCAAAACTAAGTAAAAGAGGAGCTATTTGCTTGATGCGATGCGTGATCTTAATCCCAATATTATTACTATGGCACCCGTGAAAGCTTCTGTTGCATAATAATGATACTTACATGCCAAGAAAGCTGAAGTATCCGTATTTTAAAGTTGGCTTGAGGTACTGATACTTAATGACAAGAAAGAAATCTATAATATCAGTATTTAGGGTGGGACTTGAGAGGACTGATACCTACATGCCAAGAAATCTGTAAGTATCAGCATTAAGGTGAGAGGAGATACTGAAACTTAAAGTGCAATAAATATGTAAGATCAGTATAAAGGGGGATAATCGGTAGGATATTCCTTGCCAAGAAATCTTAAGTATCAGTATAAAAGGTGGCTTGGGGTAGATCTGAACTTACAGCCAAGAAATCGGTAAGTGGTCAGTATAAAGGTGGCCTGAAGTTACTGATACTACCTGCCAAGAATCTTCAGTATCAGTAATTAAAGGTGATATTGAGATACTGATATTTGACCATGCCCAAGAAAATCTGCAAGTATCAGTGTAAAGGTTGGGATTGGGGGGGGGGATCGGAAGAGGCCAAGAATGGTAAGTGTCCGTATTAAGGTGGCATTGCGGTAATGCAGTTATCTGATTACATGCAAGAAATCTTAAGTATCAGTATTAAAGGTGATAGGAGATACTGATATTTACATGCCAAGAAATCTGCAAGGATCAGTGTTAAAGGTGGCTTGGGGATCTGATACCTAGGCAAGAAATCTGATCAGTTCTAAAAGGGCTTGAGGTTAAATAACACTAATACTAATTGACCTTGAAGTAGACGGATCCCTTCCATTATTACGGTCGAGATAAAATGTGCCTCTATTCAAACATTGTGTATAACACTCACCTTATTATTATTATTGAAACAACAATGAAAATTATCGAAACCTTTATGTATTGCCCCTAATGCAGGGAAAATCAAAAACAGTAAAATAAATAAAAAAATTAAAAAAATTAAAAAAATTAAAAAAATTAAAAAAATTAAAATAAGGAATATAATCATCAATTTCGTCGTCATTGTCGTCGTCGAAATTAAGAGGACTGCTTTTTCTACGAACTGAGTAAAATTCATACAAAAATAGAGACGCACACAAAAACCGCGTGTGAAACTCTGTGGCAAATTTATTATGGTCAAAGCTACTTCTAAATGAGTAGAATAAATCAAGGTTCCATAGTAACCGAGAGCCAACGAAAATCTGCAAGTATCAGTATTAGAGTGGCTTGATGGTACTAGGACTTACATGCAGAAATCTGCAAGTATCAGTATAAAAGGGGTTTTGAGGGTTACTGATGCTTAAATGCCAAAGAAATCTGCAAGTGTCAGTATTACAGGTGGCTTGATGGTATTGACACTTACGTGCCAAGAAATCTGAAGTATCAGTATTAGATGTAATTTGAGTACTATGATACTTACATGCAGAAAATATTAAGTATCAGTATCAAAGTGCTTGGGGCTCTGATACTTACATGCCAGAAATCGGTAGTGTCAGTATTAACGTGGCATGAGGGTACTGCTGACTTACATGCCAAGAAATCTTAAGTATCAGTATTAAAGGTGATATGAGATATTGATACTTACATGCAAGAAATCTGCAATATCAGTTTAAGGTTGGCTTGGGGCTTGGGGATATGATACTCATATGCCAAGGAAATCTGTATCAGTTCTTAAAAAAGTGCTTGAAGGTACAAAACACTATACTAATGACCTTGAAGTAGACGGATCCCTTCCATCTATTAACGGTTCGAGATAAAATGTGTGCTATTCAAACATGGTGTTAACACTCACTTATATATATTGAAACACAATGAAAATTTAGAAACCTTTGTATTTGCCCCTATGCAACATCAAAACATTAAAATTGCACATCTAGCGTAATGAATCTTAAGCTTTTATTTTCACAATAGATTGAAGAAAATAAGGAATATATCATTCATTGTGCGTCGTATTGTCGTCGTCGCAAATTAGGAGACCTGTTTCCTACAAATGAGTAAAAATTCATACAAAAATAGGGACGCAACACACAAGCGATGCACTACTGTGGAATATTTATGTCAAAGCTACTTCTAAATGAGTAGAATAAATAAAGGTTCCATAGTAACCGAGAATAAACAAAGGTGGGCATGTTAGCAATCTTCTGTTCAGAATTTGTTAGTTACAAAAGCGACAAACAAGATTGTTGCAATTAGTGAATGGCAGGAATCGGACGGTGACAAGACGACTATTCGGGACGTCTATCCCACGATCAACATTTCAACACTGTCACAAGTGTTGCACCAACGGTGATTCAAAGCCACATAATCCCAAGTGGCCCCAAAATTAGCAGGCTAATGAATAAATTGAATTGTCTATTTCGTTCGCGTCACTCTGGAGGAGACGATGTGCCTTCTCTGTACAACAAGATTGATTTCTAGCTATTGCCAGATGTTAGAGGCTGCCTTAAATTAATGTGGTGAAGATCGGTATTAATTTAGAAATGAAAAATAAAACCCCACATATCATATTAGATGCGGCGAAAAATTCTTCCGAATGGTCTTTCGGCTAAAACACCACAAAACAAATTTCCGCCAGGTTTATTGACCACCGAACACGGTATTAAAAGTTTTTATGCAATGCGTGTTAATTGGTATGTGCATTTTCCCAGTCTGAGTAGGGGAGGGGTAATATCTAGCTACCATGTTCAACATGGAATCAAACCCAAAGTCAGCGTCTATTGTATTCAATGAGGCTTGACCTAGTATCCCCGAATACTTTGGTAAGCAAGCATTTGAGAAACTCCAAACGATCCTTATTTGATCTATGAGCTCCAATCAAGATTGCCCATTTTTATCAAATCGGGAAACTACAATTTGTACCCTGTACAACTGATATGACCCTTTTATTGATTTTGATGTATTAAACTGTAACTCCCAGGACTTTAAGGTGTAGATAGGACAACTATAAACTTTTTGGAATCCTTAATGGGTAGAAAGGACCTACGGTTTGGCAAACATAATGGATGATGATGATGATGATGATGAGGATGTGATGATGAATGATGATATATGGATGATGATGATGATGATGATGATGATGATGATGATTATGCACGATATTGGGGGTCAATGCAATCTCAAATTCCGTTATAATTATTATTGTTTAGTTGGAAACTGTTATAACTTCTATACTCTTTTGACTTAATCAGTTGATTGTACCTTTAAACATATTACAAAACATATTTAATCATATTTTCCTGAATTATAAGATTACTAAGTTTAATTTGTCAA
>JAMKCH010038137.1:0-18915 GCA_023653785.1 Ophioderma brevispina | reverse complement strand
ATAATATCGCCAAATAGTTAAAACAATGAAGTACTTGAGAAAATGGTCATTCTGTCTCTCGCATATTGACATGCAGTGAAGGCGATTCAAAATGTACAATTTACAGAGCTCTGATTGTGGTCCAGAATACACAATTTACGTGTTTGTGGTCAAACTGTACAGGTCATGGTGCACAATATCATGCTTCAAAATCTGAGGCATTCGCAGGTAAAGGCTTGTTTGATTTCAAGTCCAGGCTTTTTTATATGCACCCATATGCACAGTATCAGATATAATGTACTACTTTGTCTTTTAATACACAGGTGATGTATGCACATCCATGCAGTAAAAAAATACCAATACACATGGATTTTATGATTTTTGTGATTTTCCAAATTAGAAATCACTGCTTATCCCTTTAACATTTTCAGTTTCGTTGTCTTTAAGTGTAATTGGTACCATTTGAGATGAAACTTTGGCAAGTTGTAATTTTACTTCAAATATATTCACTTATTATTCATGTCACATGAATACATGAACATGTTCATGCATATTCATGTAATATGAATATGCATGAACATGTTCAGCACTCATCATGCTAACCCTTTCAACCTAATTGCCAAAGATTTTTTTATGGGTTATAACTAAAATATGAATAATGCAACATAAAACACTAAATAGTAGACAAGAGAGTAACCATAAATACATTTCTTTTTCTACTACAAGGAAAAAATAATAGACTGAAGTTTCTTTAGAAAGTTTAAATATTACACACTTAAAATACATTTGCAAATACACTTTAAAGCATTTCCTTTCTTACAAAAGAAATCTCCCCAAGATACATTTCCTAATTTCAAACTACCGGTAACACACAAAGCACCAAATTCTATACTGACCAAAATAGAATAGCCCAGTTGGGTGATTAAAAGTTGGATGTCCAGTACAGAATCATTTCGAGTAGGCCATGTCTTTCATACAACATTGATAATGCAACCGATTGTTACAGTGTCAACTGCTCGCAACTTGGCGAATAAAGGTATGATTTGGGGAACCGGTACTCTCTTTACGACGAATTGAAACCAAGGCGATACCATTATTTTAAGTGGAAGAACGAGGCCAGAAGCCAAGTTCTTCCACACAAAAATAATGGTGTCGCCGGTTTCAATTCGTTGTAAAGAGAGTACCGGTTCCCAAAATCATACCTTTATTCTCATTCTTAAACAGCTTTAACATTTAAGGTCATCTTTAACCCAATTTTGCGATACTTACGGCTTAAATACAACAAGAAAGGACTGCCACCACTCAGTGACAACAATCGAACAACCCCTTGAATGCAGCAACGAGACGCAACGTTGGCAGGCGCGCGCGAACATAGCTAAACGCGGTATGACGCGAGCGCTTCAACCTAAAAATAACTTCAATATGCAGCGCGTACTACCTGGGTTCAATTGTCGAATTGAAATCGGGCATCGGCCAATGAAATTGCTTACATTTTCACAGCTGTTTAAGAATGTAGTGTTAAAGTGACAGGATGAGATTTTTTTTAGGATACAAATTTCTCTCAAATTTCACGGAATCGGTTGTAGACCACCTAGCGAGAACGTTTCGAAGGCTTATTGAACAAACAAGTACAAAAGAAAACCGCAAACCTTGTTTTGAACTTGTACTAAGTACTAAATCATCATACTACGTAAAGACGGCGTATTCGGCTTAATCATTTCAGGTGTGATCTAATACATTGGTAAGCATTCCAAATGTGCAAAAAACTGTGGTTCGACAAAAATTGGGGGCGCTTCTTTCTGGAAATCTCGTCTCTTTAACTCCCTGGGTACTACCACCTACATGATACAATCTGTCTGATTGGCTCATTACAGGACAAAACATGAGATAGCCCTCTGAGTAACCAATCAAAAGAGTGATTCTATATCTCTATCTGCATACTACCATTCTTACAGTATCTCTGATTTGCTCATAACATGATATTACCTTCCAAGTAACCAATTAAAATAGTACTTAGATGCCGATGGATAGGCAGGTAGTAACTAGGGGATTTAGCATACATTGTCTCCAAATTCAGCTACCTCGCTCAAAGTATTATGGACACTCCTCTTCATCATAACAACATCAACACAACAACTGATGCCACATGTTGTCGCTCCGACTCCAATATATCTCTTTTCTTAAACAAAATTAACAGGGGTTATCGGGAGACTGTTTGTGTATGCAGAAATCGTTTTAGAGCCATGTTTACTTCCATCGATGGTTTTCGCATAATTAATTATTGAGCGGTCAGACAGTAGAACATTGGGTAAATGCAGCTTGATAACATAACACTTTGCACACAGATATTTTATATGTGCGTATGCTTGCACAGCAACAGTGATGACACGTAATTGCTTGTGCAACAAGGACAATGCACGGAGTGTGAAAAGAATCGGTTCGGCTCTTGAGATTTTCAATATAAATACACATGATGCGATTCTTCTTTTTAATTCTATGGTAAAAATGACAAATAGGAAATAAGGAAAAAATAATGTGCAAGGGAAGGAACTTTGTTGAAAATCACAATAAGAGTTAATTTTTTTATTGTAAGGATGCAGCCGTCATTGACGCTTCTCACTCTAAGCACACACACTGCTATCTTCTGCCACCATGTATTACCATTTGTTATCTTGAGACATATGGGAGTACTATCATGTTTGCTTGCTTGTTACTGTTCAATAAGCATTTACGTGCTGTGGCACCGGCCCAATTAATCAAAAATTGCACTTGCCGACCAAAAATGCCATCGTGGACCACTCATGCTGTGGACATTTCCAGCATTGCCTCCAAATCACACCATCATAATCACTGACCAATCATACGGCATTCTTGAAAAATAATTAACCGTTGGTATCGTCACTGTGCATCACTATGGAAACCAACCTGCCAGGATGACAATCCGCGGAAGAACAGTTTCAGTCATGGCTTGGTCTAGTGCCGATGTACCTCCCTAAATCCCCAGTACTGAATGAAGGCATGAACAGCATATTGATTTCACAGCCGCAATTGTACTTCTGGTCTTCTAGGGCTGTGTTTTTGCTCAGTTTCTAACACCACAGAATTGTCTAATTGCCACAGTTGGGCACAGTTTCTAACACCACAGAAATTGTATAATTGCCACACTGCTTCTGCACTGTAAGAGAATGAAGATTCACACGACACTGAGCTATTTCCGCCTTTATGCAGTTATGTTTTGTGCACAGAATCACATGGAGAATCTTAAGTAGCACCATCAATGTCTTCCATAACGTCTTCGAACAAAGTTTAATCGTGGAAGTCTACCGTGGTGCAGCTAAACAGATTAGATACCCTCACTTCACCAGATATAACAATTCTGTAAAAACCTTGAGCACAAAATGATCACTTCCAAAGACACCACAATTGATACTGATAAAAAATATATATTTTTGGCTTTTCTGAACAAACAATGTACCTATTTTCATACTGTGCTTGTTGGTCCTGTTGATCCTTTGCCCTGCATTGGTGTGCTTGGATACCACACAACCAAGGAGCTGGAATTAGCCAAGAATCACGCCCAGAAATTAGGTAACCTGTAAGAGAATAAAAGATGTTTGATAAGAATAAGACGATGCTGTCAATTGGTAAATTACCCCATAATAGTGCCAGATAGGTCATCCAATTAACCTGTACATGTAAAAGCATGCAGAATGAAGCCACTATCAGTGATTCCTCGAAGAGTTAAAATATTTAAATATGCAGGAATTGCTACAAGTGAATTACAGGTTAAGGTAGTCAATCCAGTTTTTTTAGTTTTTTTCATGTTTAATGGCCTTAACTGTTTTCTTTCCATATATTTTTCACAAATATAATAATGATTTTATTTTTTCCCTCATATTTTGTTTCATTTTGACTTTAAAACATCACATGGGCTGAACTGCAAAAAGGGCGGGTAATTTCGTGTATGACGGCCAATCACGTCTGTGCTATTCGCGCGGCGGATGTTAATGACGCATCAGAAACTCCTTGATTGCATCGATTCGATATGACCCATACCCATGGTAACTTGTAGGCAATTGGAAAATGGTGGCCATGTGAGATGCTTTTTGCAACAGAATGGGATTTTAAATTCACGATTTGAGCCTCAAATTGTTGAATTCTGACCATACGTATCCAGATGAAGTAATTGACCTGGTGCAGAAGCAGTGTAAAAAAGAGATAACGAACCTTGTGTTTGGATAGGAGATATTTTGTATCGAAACGGGACATATTTGGACAAAATGGCGATTTTTCTCTGTGTTCACTTTTGGGCGATAATTCGTGATTTTCGTTCTATCATTACTCGAAATCCATCATTCAGCACATGTCAGAAATAAATGCATCGTATATAGCATCAAAATCTAGGGTAGGTATTTGTTATTTTCATTTTTGGTTAAAACATCATGATTTATGTCACCTTTGAACAATCTTGGCGTTGTTCCAAGTGAAACAAGCGAATTTTGGCCTTTTTGGCAAATAAATAGGTTTTCAGAATTTGAAAAAAGGGAAATACAACCCTAGACCTATGACTCTGGAATACAAAATGAACGGCACATTTTTAAACATTTCTATATTTTTTAAGGGAACCACAAAAAATCATTGATAAATCACAATTTTTATGATTTTCTCAAAAACTACGTATTTTTGGGAAAAATATTAGCATATTTGGATTCCTTGAGTCTTTCCTTCTCAAATAGTATACTTTTCATATAGTTGGAACAACAATTAAGAAGATACGGCAAAACAGTTCCTTTGAATACCTTCGTAACATCCACCTTAAGTCTTGATAGAATTCTCATAAGTTAATTAACTGAAAAATTACAGAAAAGTAAGATAACAGCAGTGTTCAAAACATTTATCCGATTGTTGTTCTTATTAGGTTGCTTTTGGGCTTACTAACTTGAGGGAAGGTTAGGATACTATTTTGTTACAGACATGCAATATCTGATTTTTAATAATGTCTTCCATTTCTGATTTAGCAATCACTGATGGTGCCTTAAGTTACGGACAGTTCTAGTAATATTCTTGATCCAACATTTTCTTTAAAACGGTATTCCAAATACATATTTTCTAGTAACATATTTTTCTTCAATTTGCTATCACTCAGATCACTTTGGAATTAAGCCATTTTTGTGATTATGTTCTAGGCTCTGATTCAGCCTTTAAAGGTTGGGTGTTTCCGATCATCTTTGGGACCCCCTGATTTTTCCGCGAAGCAGTATCGATTTTGTTAATGAGAAGAAATGCCTTATTTTTCTCAATGTCGTCTTGAAAATTTGAGCCCTCAAATCCATTTCATTCCCAAATATAAACAAAAAACTATGTTTTATGGTTAACCATCAATATTAGCACCATATTGAAGAGGACTTGTATATGCTTATTGCTTCTACCAAAAACCACAAGTTGTTTTCCCACAGTACTTGATGGGGTGTAGTGCAAGTGCCAGGCTCTCATATCAAGGAAGAACACAATAGACTTAATCGGAACAAGGCACCTTTAACCATACTTAACATGACTGTGTCTGCTTGCCTGAAGGATGCTTTTTTTGTAAACTGTATAAAATACCCCTTCACCTCTAACTAAAATCTGATATGATATGACCATACATGAGCCATTCCAAGAACCACAAAATTTTCTCCAAGACGACATAGGAAAAGGTAGTGATTCGGTGCTTTTACTCGCGCCATACTTCGTCCTATAGATACAAAGATAAAATATTAGCCATCACTGTCATCAATGTTTATTGTTAGTGAGATCATTAAATACTGTAGAAAGTGGAAATTTCCGCGCTACATTAATTTTCGCGCTTTTCTCGCCGCACTTCTGATCTAGCGCGAAATTTAAAAACTTCTAAATGTTTATTTTGTGTGTAGCTATGTAGGATAGCGGAAAAGAGCGAATTTAAAAACAGCAAAAATGTTAATAAATTACAGACACGGCGAAAAATAGCCCGCGCAAAATTATCACTTTTACAGTATTACAATCTCACTTGCGACATGGGGGTGTTTCATCCTGGGGGGGCATTCCCCCTCAACTTTTTTTCAGATAGGGATGTGCAGCCCTTATTTCCGACTTGGGGGCTTGCGAACTGATTTGTCTCGTCAAAAGTAGGGGCTTGGGAACTGACTTCAATTTTTGTTTTCCGATTTTTTCATATCATAGGTAGTACTGGCCAGGGGATTAAAAGTTTCCAAATGACAGGTGGTCACTGGTTTTTGAAATATGAAAAAACCTTTCCTTTTGAGGGGCTAATGTGCAAGTCCCTTTAGAGATCACCTATATAAATTACAGTCAGTTTTGAAAAAGTAGGGGTTTTAACCTCTGCCGCCCCAATCTGTCCTATATGGACACTCAATGGAAGTATGTGGTCAAACCATGAACGCTCCTATCCTTTTGAGGGGACATAATGTTTGTCTCTCCTGTCTATAATCTCGGTAAATTAATAACCTCTGGCTGCCCTAATCCTCTTATGGAGGCCAATGGAAATAAACTCTTTAAGGCCAGTGTTCTGGGTAGAGTCGCAAACAATCCTATGAACAAAAGCTTTTTAAAAATGAATTTAGTGATAGTTTTATTTTCATAAAAGCCTGACTGGGCAATATCTCACAGGATTCTAAGCCAGAGGGGGCAAGCTAAGGATGACAACATCACTTATTTATAAATAAGTGAATATTTATTAAGGGCCACAGACATGGTGTATCTGAATATAACACTCATTTCACTCATGTCAAAATCTTGATTGAGCATGCGATATCATAGCAACTGTGCACATATGTCCTTATCTTAATGTTTTCTTTTTTGGGTTTATTTGGTAAAATTCAATGACTTCTGGCAGCTTACTGAAGGTGACCTTCAATGTCTTTTATCAATTGAAGTGCCAAGGATATTTATTTAAAAATTTAAACTATTTTAATGTCATAGCATAATTCTGCAACAATTATGGATTCAAACATGGTGACAGAGCAGGATAAAATATGTGGACGCATCGGAAGCAGAGTTGTTGATTTGTGATGAACCACTCTGTAGCAGGTTTTAATCCCTTTCAACAATGATCCTTATGAAAACTTACCGAAGCCTCGTGGTATAAGCCCACCCCCCAAAAAGGAAAATTTTACTTCAAAATAGGGTGGGCTTATACCCTGGAAGGGCTAGAACGTGGGAGCAAATATCAGATACAAATGCCATCATCATTTCAACATTCACTTTATTGTAGGCAGAAAAATAATAAAATATTAAAAATACTGCAGTAATCTTGGCGAGCATCCCCCTGGCAAAATGGCAGTCTGGAACATTACTTCAGAAGACCGTTAACCTTGGTCCATGACCTTTGCACCATCCACATATGAAGGAACCCTATTTCACGTCTTGAACCAAGCTAGTTTAAATCGACTCCACTTTCGAAGGAGACACAAAACGAAAACCTACCAAAACCTAACCAACTGGACACACACACATACATACATACAGACATGCACACCCTCGTCAATTCCCCCTCTCGTTTCAAGGCCACGGGGATAAAATATGCAAATGCTAAAATTACCACCTGGGCTTATACGCGAGTGTTTGCAGCTCCTGTAGTGTCTTTAAACATTGGGTTGGCTTATATAATCCGAAGGTGGGCTTATACCCATGGTTGTACGTATTAATATAATGTATAAATCACATAATATTCTCACTATAATTCTAAAATTTTCCCAGTTCGACAGAACTCTTTCCTCATATATATGTTTACCAAATCGAAGGAAGCAAACCTAGTTTTGGCATGTGTTTGTTACCTTGTAGTTTGGCACCTAGTGCTCGAGCAAACTCGGCCCTACGAGTTCCAAACGTGACGAATGTTTTGACTTTCCACCATATCACATAAATGGCACTTCCCAAACACTGCCACCAGGTTTATACGTCTAATTTGCATATCAACTGTTGGTTGAAACGAATCAAACTCTCCTGTACACGGAGATACAGTGCGTGGTTGCATGGGCCGTTTAATTGAATCCACATGGTTCTGGAAGATAATTTAGGTTAAGTCTGCCAAAAGGTGTAATATGAATTTCAATAGTACACAGGATATCAGTAGAAGGACAACATCCAGCAGTGTTTCATAATCATAACATAGATATGAATCTCCATTAATTACATGTTGTTTGTATGTTTGGTACGGACAGAAATAATACATTCCATTTCATCCTTATTATTAGATGCTTTGGTTCTTATAACTTGTAGTGTATTGAGGATACCTATACTTATTACAGAATATGCAAAAATCTAGTTTTTTTTATGATTTTCTGATTTTCCTGATTTCCTGCAATCACTAAAAGTGCCTTATCAATGGGCTTGGTTTTTCTTTTTGAGCCAAATTCTCTAAAAAGACAGAATGAACTGAGTTATTTTGGAAAACCACTCTCCAATTTAGTAACCACTCCACTTTCCCTAACATTGACTAAATCATGGTAATTGAGCACCCATACATGAAGTAGTGATATACAACCAAACGTGCCTAATTGAGAGCTTTGCTCTAGGTCTTCCAGTAAATTTAACGTACACCAGCGGCGAAAGAGGACAAACCTGCGTAGAGTAACCGCTTGTGTACTTCATCCTATTAACAACACAATACCTGATAGTAATGTTAAACAGTTTTATAATTCATCAACAAACACTAGATTTCAATTAGTAATCATTCCAATGTAAATGGTGCGCCTTCAGGCGGAGTGGCCATCTCCTCTCTGTCTTTGGCGTGTGGGCCAGACTCTCTCATATAATGTTGCTGTGGGGGTTCGCCACTGGGCGGTCAGTCTGTTTTTGCATCCCAGTCATATGCTGGTACCGCATTTATATCTCCTGGGTGGATAGAGGCAAGCCTATGCCCAAGTGCACAACAAATTGCCGACAGTGGGGGTTGAACCCACAACCTTATTCTTATGAGGCGATCTGCTGATCCACTGCACCACATGTGCCCCGTTAGTATCATGGTCTTTGCCAAATGAATGACAGAACATACTCAAAAAATATGCAAGTTAACACCTTGCATGATCCCCCCAGCAGGGGACTCTATTTGACTCAAGTGGATTTCATCCAGTGAGAATGTTCGGAGAGACTTGGCACGTATTCCTGGGGATACGGAAAAATCTTGAGAAATAAGGGTAAGTTTGTGCAGAGGCTTTCAAGAGAAAGGAGCAGAAAAGTCTTAAATTCCACAAAGTATGAGCTTTACCTTTGGACTAAACCCTGCTTGTCACAGCACAAGTAACATTCATAACAAATCCTGTGTACAAGTGTCAATCTAGATTGGGTCAGGAGTCTGATGGGTACATGCAGATATACACGGACAAGATGCCTACGGCACGATTTTTCTATGACACATCCCGCTTCGTCAAAGTACCAGGGGATACAAAATGTATACATAAAAACATATAAGTACCCTAAGTGACCCCCGAATGACCTTTGACCTTCATATTTAACGCCACATAGACCCCTTGTCTCAATTTATAAACATACCCATTATAACTTGATCCATTCACACTAAAATTTAATTAAGCTGAAAAAGTGGGTCAACAACAGGGTTATAATTAATAAATGTTTTTTACAAGAAGCTGTCAACATGAGGTCTTTCCGAATGCATCGGACGACTTAATATATGGACAAAATAAACAATGATATAGACAATGTAACATGTTATGGCACTTTGGCCAGTATCTTGGCGATTAAATTTTAGAGCTTGGGCTTTTTTTAACTACACCAAACAAGTTATGTGCAATTCAGAATGTGCATTTCATTTCAAGGTGCCAAAACAGAAGAGACCACTCCTATCGGCTTATAAACAATGTCACATCGTCTATATGTTAGTGCAAGCAACCGCTATACAAGGCATGATGCACGCACTGCTTCACAACACTTAAAATTGAGGTCCAATTTTTTTTTTAAATTTCACAAAGAACGGGTACATAGTGGCATGCCACTGTTTTAAAAATTCTTACATATCAGAATCAAATATACTTTCTTCTTTTGAAATCCTGATTTCAGATGATGTCTATGCTACTTTGTCAAAATTTTAATTCAAACGCCAAGGATTTCGGATCAGCACAGAATACTAAAAAGTATTATCAGCATTTTGACTTTATGGCACGAGTATAAATTATGCATTGCCTATATGAGGGCTTAGTTGGAAAGCGGTATTTTGCAACACGGCCCTTATGTCTCAAACAAGTTTAAAAATCACTGGTTCAATTGCAATTTAAACGCCCGGCTAAAGTAAACACAATTCTCACCCATGGTCAAATGTAAACGCTGTTTAAATTTAGCCGAATATCTTAAACATGTCTACAAGGTTTTACACCTTAGACTTGGTCCGTGGGTAGTTTAAGGCGTGATTTACTTCGGCGCTTTCATCAAGTGCCTGAGTATATTAGCTATTTCAAGTCTAATATTGGGTCTTTCTTGTGTTCGTTAGACCATTTTTCTCCTTTATTTCTCTTATATTTCTTTTCCCGATTCTCAGTTGACTTCTCTCGTCCATTTCTCTTTCTGTTTTTAATGCTTTGTGTGTATCTGTCTACAAGGGCCTAAATGTATATATCTTGCAATTACAGCAACAGCGACCTACAACATTTTTTATCCATCGCTGAACAAATTCTAAAGCTCTTTGCATAACGTGACATACTTGAAATTTACCCGTGGACTTCCGCGTAGCATTTAAAACCTACGAAGGCATTATCTGACCTATAATATTGTTGACGCGCACGTAATAAATTAGGCGAAGATAAGTCCAATGGTTCGGTGAATGATATTCATGGTCGTTTTAATATTGTGGTTAGCTAAACGAATTGTTAATATTAACCCTGTCGATTTTTAAACTGTGCGTTTAAGGTAACCAAAGTTTAGGCCTAACCACCGCTTATAAACACTGTTTGAGAATACGGCCCAAACTGTACACCCGTGTTTTAGGTCCCTCATGGGTGGACCTCTTTTTTCTTTCAACATACTCTGAAAGTGTTAATAGGTGAGAAAACCCTCCTTTTGGAAGGGTTGGTAATACCCTTC
The DNA here is from genome assembly GCA_023653785.1 of Ophioderma brevispina. Taxonomy (NCBI): domain Eukaryota; kingdom Metazoa; phylum Echinodermata; class Ophiuroidea; order Amphilepidida; family Ophiodermatidae; genus Ophioderma; species Ophioderma brevispina. The sequence continues at coordinate 7,863 of JAMKCH010038137.1, read as the reverse complement.
ATAAGGATTTCGCACCTATTAGGTTACATCACACTTTCAGAGTATTGAAAAAAAGGTCCATTCATGAATGACTAGAACCCTTGTTTAAACTGGGTTTAAAGGGATTAGCAGCGATTTGCTAATCCGAACATCGAAAAAATCATCAAAATTCATGTTTTGTATTTTTGTTACTTGGTGGATATGCAAACATAACTTCCAAGTGGTTGGGCTTGAAATCCGATATTAAAGACAAGGTATACTTTTTATCCGATTCTTTAATGTCATACCGCCGTATCAAATTCCGACTTGAAATCAAGAAGATCCTTCCCTCGGTGAATATCCCAGATTTTAAGCTTAATATTGTGCACCATGATCATACAGTTGACCTCAAACACAACATGATTGACCATTGTTTATTCTGTGCTACGTACTGTCCCACAAATCAGCTGTTTTATTGTAGATTTTAAGATGTCATCGCTATATTCTATTTACGTAGACGGTCTTGAAAAATTTTTCAAATCTTTTCATTTTTTTTCACTATTTGGTGTTTTGGTTTCTTAAATCAAGCCGTTATTTGGAATTGTACACACTTATCCCTGATATTTTAAGTTAAAACAAATGTATTTTCCCCCCACCATTTTTTCTTTTTTGGAGTTTTTTAAAATAAAATCCCTTTAAGTGCACATTCCCTCTGAGGATAACAGCTTTTAAATAGTAAATTCCAGTACATCTTGCTTGATTTTGAGGGGTTTTTACATGCAGAGATGCATGTAACTTTTGCTCTGTGCATGTACAATTTTTTTTGACTGTGCATGCCAATTTTTGTGTTATTTAGCACATTTCTTTTCTGGGATATCTGTTTTTGCATTAAACTTAATATTTTTTAATCGAGCACTAAATGCACCCATGACTAAATGTTAGTAAACTCAGCCAACCCATGTCTCATCCTAAATCTTACATAATTCTAAAAGTTTAATCCCAAACCCAAATCCTTACATTAGCCCTAACCTTAAATCTTACCCTCAATCTCTATCATAAAACCTAGCCACGGAGTGCGTCCAGTGTGAGGGTCCCCGGCATTCACTCGCATCTCCAGCAGGTCAAGCAATTAATAATCATTGGCGACTCAGAACACTAGGAACAAATTGATGTGCTATGTATTACTATACTACTTACTCCAAATAACGGAAGTCAAAACCGGTCCAACCAACATTGGAACAAACATCCAGTTGCTATCCACACAGTCAGTACTTTCAAATGGCGTAGTAATAAAAGAGACAATGGCACATTTGAAAAATAGTGCACCTCAAAACTTTTCAAAATTGATTTATTTTTGCATGGATGTAAAGCTTTTATATACATAAGGCCCTCACCTGAAATGTTGAAGTCCACATCCCCAGGTGCCCTTTAGGTAAACAGAACGATTTATAATAAAATGACTCTGCCAACATTATTCAGCTGACGATGGAAATGGTGTTAAACAAGAAAAACCAGCAGAGTTGATTCCCATGGCGTCCACCCAGATGATAATCTGTGACCGTTGTGGTTATTATTATAAAGGCGTTCCGAGGTTATTGATATTCATGTACTAGATACAGTTATGGGAAACATTACCCGATTGTCTATCCTCTATTAATGTCCTGATCTATTTGGGGATATGTATTTTTATGTCTAAAATAATCGTATTTCTCCTATGGCCAAGGACTTCATTGGCATTAAAAATGAAGAAAATTTGTTAAAGGGGGATGACCCGATTAAGATGTAAAGTTTTCATCTTGATAGAATCGCCTCCACCATCTGTAAAATTTTGGGGATATTTCAACCCTTTTGATGTGAGAGTTAAAAAACACGATATTTTATCCCCGAAAACTTCTGTATCCCCAGATTAATTTAAAATTAATATTGGTCCACAAAATGGGCCAAATTTTCACTCATTAAATCCAAACCAAAATACTTTAGCCTTAAGATTCACAGGGTAAATGAGAAACATTAGCTTTTCTTCTGATACCAAAATTTTGACCACTTCTCGTAACACCATTCAGGGGGGGTTCTGGGAACGAGGATAGTGAGCAATCCGGACCATTGCCCTTTAAATGTAACCAGTGTGCTTAATGGTTGCCCAAGGTAACAGGAGGTCTCTAACATGTGGGGACACTACCCAAGCGACCATTGTTCCCAATGTTAGAAAGAGTATCAATCATGCAAATGAGTAATCAAAATTTAGTCAGCATGCAAAAAAAAACTCAGTAATCAACCGTCATCAATAATGCAAAATTAGTAAGTAATCATGCAAAATTAGTTTATCAATAGATGGGGATAGGATAAACTACCGGTACATGGGTACATGCTGAGAGCCAGTTGCAAAACCGCTTATAGCCACTCTAGTGACAGTGCAGACAGCAGCTGTGTTACACTATCCAAATCTATGACGGCAAAAAAATATTGGAATCTGGCCGGTGAGTAGGTTGGCTAATATTGAAAGTTTATTCAATATTGCAATATCGGCCAGAGAAAGGAGATCCAGTATCCCAGGGAGAAATGGAAATGACCAATTCCGTTTGCACAGGACATGTGGTTGGTTTGTTGGAGGGGTTGGTGTGAGTGAGGTGATGTGAGTGTGAGGCGAGTATAGTGTATGTTGTGTAGTGTAGTATGTGCAGTGTATGTATGTGCAATGTATATGGTGTGTGTCTGTCCATTTGGGCTGTGTGTCTGACTACATGCAGAAAGGCGAAAGGAGTATAAGTGAGATGAATAGCGACCATCCAGTGAAAGCGAAGATAATGACCTCATAACGTTAAATCTTAACCTCAAATCTACATATCATAAAGACATAGCCACGGAGTGCGGTCGTGTGAGGGTCCATCGGCATTCACTCTGCATCTCCAGCAGGTCAAGCAATATAATCATTGGAGACTAGTAGGAACAATTGATGTGCGATGTAATTTACTCAAATACGGAAGTCAAACGGTCCACCAACATGGAACAAACATCCAGTGCTATCCACAAAGTACAGGACATTTCAAATGGCGTAGTAATAAAAGAGGACAATGGCACATTTGAAAAATAGTGCACCTCAAAACTTTTCAAAATTGATTTATTTTTGCATGGATGTAAAGCTTTTATATACATAAGGCCCTCACCTGAAATGTTGAAGTCCACATCCCCAGGTGCCCTTTAGGTAAACAGAACGATTTATAATAAAATGACTCTGCCAACATTATTCAGCTGACGATGGAAATGGTGTTAAACAAGAAAAACCAGCAGAGTTGATTCCCATGGCGTCCACCCAGATGATAATCTGTGACCGTTGTGGTTATTATTATAAAGGCGTTCCGAGGTTATTGATATTCATGTACTAGATACAGTTATGGGAAACATTACCCGATTGTCTATCCTCTATTAATGTCCTGATCTATTTGGGGATATGTATTTTTATGTCTAAAATAATCGTATTTCTCCTATGGCCAAGGACTTCATTGGCATTAAAAATGAAGAAAATTTGTTAAAGGGGGATGACCCGATTAAGATGTAAAGTTTTCATCTTGATAGAATCGCCTCCACCCATCTGTAAAATTTTGGGGATATTTCAACCCTTTTGATGTGAGAGTTAAAAAACACGATATTTTATCCCCGAAAACTTCTGTATCCCCAGATTAATTTAAAATTAATATTGGTCCACAAAATGGGCCAAATTTTCACTCATTAAATCCAAACCAAAATACTTTAGCCTTAAGATTCACAGGGTAAATGAGAAACATTAGCTTTTCTTCTGATACCAAAATTTTGACCACTTCTCGTAACACCATTCAGGGGGGGTTCTGGGAACGAGGATAGTGAGCAATCCGGACCATTGCCCTTTAAATGTAACCAGTGTGCTTAATGGTTGCCCAAGGTAACAGGAGGTCTCTAACATGTGGGGACACTACCCAAGCGACCATTGTTCCCAATGTTAGAAAGAGTATCAATCATGCAAATGAGTAATCAAAATTTAGTCAGCATGCAAAAAAAAACTCAGTAATCAACCGTCATCAATAATGCAAAATTAGTAAGTAATCATGCAAAATTAGTTTATCAATAGATGGGGATAGGATAAACTACCGGTACATGGGTACATGCTGAGAGCCAGTTGCAAAACCGCTTATAGCCACTCTAGTGACAGTGCAGACAGCAGCTGTGTTACACTATCCAAATCTATGACGGCAAAAAAATATTGGAATCTGGCCGGTGAGTAGGTTGGCTAATATTGAAAGTTTATTCAATATTGCAATATCGGCCAGAGAAAGGAGATCCAGTATCCCAGGGAGAAATGGAAATGACCAATTCCGTTTGCACAGGACATGTGGTTGGTTTGTTGGAGGGGTTGGTGTGAGTGAGGTGATGTGAGTGTGAGGCGAGTATAGTGTATGTTGTGTAGTGTAGTATGTGCAGTGTATGTATGTGCAATGTATATGGTGTGTGTCTGTCCATTTGGGCTGTGTGTCTGACTACATGCAGAAAGGCGAAAGGAGTATAAGTGAGATGAATAGCGACCATCCAGTGAAAGCGAAGATAAGAGCAACCATCTTGATTCTGTTATGGGGAAAGGGGATCAGATATCCAAAGCCTCAAGTTGATAACCTGTCATGCATTTAAAGGTGACAATGAGAGAGTTTTGAATAACAATTTGTCCCTAAAATGACAAATTCTGAATGTGCACGGAGTTAGCTTCTATCAAAAAACATCCCCCGCTGAAAGGGATAAGCTGAGAACTGTCTCTTCGGGCACAATAAAATGTTAAATTTTTAATTCCTATAGGATGCAAATACGAAAATTCAGCTATGTTTCTATGAAATTAAGGAAATCTAAGCACATGTCTACAAATCCACCTTTTGTTTTAATTTAAGTTATTCGGCAGCCAAATAAAAGTAGGGGGATCTATGACGGGTCTAAATCTTATGAAATCAATACATATCACCGAAAATACAGATGACTTGAAACTCTCATGACCTTTAATATCAAGCACATTCTCAAAAGAAGCAGTTAATTGGCCAATATTTACCGGTAATATCGGGAGTTTCCGAACCTGACCATCTGAAACTTTTTTTTTATGAAAAATTTACAAATTCGGAAACCTTAGCAGAATAAATCTGTGTTTATTCCGTGAAGGGGTTCCGAATTCAGAAGTATGTGTGTCAGGAAAAAAAAGTGTGTCAGATGGGCAGGTTACGGAAACTCCCGTAATTATCTGGTTGCAGCCTGGCTGGTGAATCCTTCAGTGGCAAGTGTTCCTAGTACCCCTTCAAAGTTAACATGTAAGAAACTCTTGTTCTTCTTGGCTTTACGGTTATGGTCTTTGTTAATGTTAGGCCATAAATAAAAAGAATTTGTTTCCTGTATAATTTAAAGGGGTTTATACATATGAATTCTTGCCCCACAGCTTCAGTAAGCTTGCCCAGCTATTCATCAGAAAAACTAAGGGTATTGGCAGTGCCATCAGTATACTTATTATGAATGATAAATGCAATATACTATATCGCGAATGTGCACTGAAATTTGACACAACTTCATTATATATTTAGCGATTGGCAAGGAACAAAAACAAACGATTTCCTGTCTATATAGAATCATTAAAATCACCGAAACAAGCTGTTGGACCCCATGGCAATCATCTCTGATTTTAGAACAATTTTAAGCAGTGCCAACAAAATTTTAAGCCTTCATTTTTTACATACAAAATACCATAAATAAATACCTTTTTAAAAATTTTAAAATCCATTGCCAAGTAGATTAAGAATCTTGCCCATCATAGAGGCCTACAAAGGCCATGATTTTATGTTATAGCACCCTCTATAGGCCCATTCTCTATAAGAAAAATCTGTTTTAAAGTGTTGTAAGAAAAATCTATTTGCCCACACTGAAATTTTGTAAAATTTACACTTGGTGGGAATAAATAATCCTTATCAGTGTCAAAACCATGTTACCATTGATTTTTTTTGGTTTATTCGGGTTTTTGTAAAATGAGGACTTTGGGTTTTGTTGCCCAGCTTTCTCTCCGCCTTCTCCAGTCAAGCTGCAAAACCATGTAAATAAGTATGGGCCCTAAATTGCTTAAGGAAATTTGCCTAAAGGATTAGTGTGAACATTACTCGTTTTTGGCCTATATATATAAAACAAGAAATAAGAAGTTGAGACTATTCCAGTGCAAATTATGCACAAACCTACATTAAAAAATAAAAAATAAACAACATGCATGAAAGAAAGGGGGATGGCCGATTTAAGGATATGAAGTTTTCATCTTGATAGATTGGCCTTCACTCCAAAACCCCATCTGTAGTTTCGCAACGATATTTCAATTTGTTTGATGCGAGAGCTAAAAACGTGTGATTTGTAAGCCCCGTAGAGTACTGTGTAAAATTTAATAGGTCTACAAAAATGGGACCACATTTTTGCTCATAACTTCCAAACCAAACATCATCTGGCTCTAAGATTTCACCAGGGTAAATGAGAAAAAAATAGTAGCTTTCTTATGATACCAAAATGTTGACCACTTCCGGTGAAAATCTGGGGCTGTTGGGGACATGCTATTAGCGATCGGGGCCATGGACCTTTATTAAGCTATATTAAATCTGTTAAAACCATTCAATCAGCAATTGGGGAAAAGCAGTTGAGGTGAGGGAAACAGTAAACATGCAATATCCAAATAATCCCGCAAGGATTAATGTATCGATGCTAAACTTATGTTTCAAATGCTGTGTGTACGGTAACTTGTGTAAATAGCTGTGATTGAGCTGGACATGAATGTGACATGAAGGGGCATATTGATTGGTGTCAAAAAATGTGATTGTTACTTATTGCCCAGAGTAAAAAATAATGGGGGGTTTTTGAGTGTATGTTGTCACCTCATAGCCAAGTCAAATCTTATTGGAATAAATAGGAGCTGTTTAACGTGGGTATCTTGTTGAGAATTTGTATTAACTTTTCACCGCACCCAAATTTAAATTAATGCATTTACGACCCGCGGCTGGGGCGCTCGGTGGCTAGGTCAAGTGGGGGGCACACTTGGGTCCTTCTAGCCTTATAGACGACTACTCTTAAATTATCATTGATCGTATATTAGATTTTATACAAGTATTGAAAAATGTCTAGTAGCATCAAAATTAGGCAAAATTACAACAAAATTTCAGTATGTACATCAAACATCAATAACAGTGGTTAATGAGCCAATGGGTCATAAAGGGAAATTAATATACAGAGTTGGTAGCCACAAAAGCAGATGTTGCCTTCGGACCATGAACACAAGCACGGTACAATAAAGTTCAGAAAAAAAAAAACCCCAGTATGTGCAATGATGAGGGGACTAAGATATCCCCCCCCCCGTTGGCAGAAGTTGGCAGTAATAGAAAAATAGATAACATACCTGTAAATCTCCCGGTGTGTGGCAATGTGAAAGTTTGCCACATTTAGCGTAAATTTGGATTCTTAATGCACAACATCACAGACGATTCGAATAATTGGCGAATTCAAAATACCGGTACGATAAGGAAGTCCCGTTTCAAAGAAGCACCGCAACGTAACGTAATACCCAGGGGGGAGGGGGCGGGAGGATAGCGTAGTTTTTACCGAAAAAATGATAACTATTTAAAGGAACGCCTATTATGGAGCTCAGTATGTAAGATTGGACTTTTAGCTTGATAAATACAAAAAAAGAAGTTAAATTTAAATGTGACGTTTAAACTAAATTGAGGTAAAAAACTGTTAAGCTTTATCTAGGAACTGAAAAGTTAGGCCTACCAGAAAAAGTATTAATTATCACCAGCTGATTTATGGATTGCATTTGGTTTAAAATGCAGTTTCGTAAAATTTGGGGAAATGGTGTAGGTAGGAGTTATTTTGGGTTGCCAT
>JAMKCH010038136.1:0-56932 GCA_023653785.1 Ophioderma brevispina | reverse complement strand
CTGGATTTCCTCATTCCCCTGAAATGCACACAACATCACCATGATGGTTGACTGCTTCTTGGTTAGGGCATACGATGTTCGAGCTCACGCTTCCTCCGGGGCAATCCTATAAATAGGCCTTCTCCCATACCTTTTGGACAATGTCGGTTGAAGTTCTACTTCCACCTTCCAGTCAAGCCGAGAGGGGTGTCGCCGTCCAATCCCTCTTGGCTGATCGACTATAGCATCTGACCCCGGAGCATAATAGGCGACTATGGGTGGGGGCTTTGACAGAGGTTTGCGTTTGGCGTGGGGAAGGAAGCTAGTACTAGTACAGTGTTTTTCCCTCTCAGGAGTGAGAGGCGATTACACTTGAGTATGATACTTATTGCCAAGACCTTATGGCGTTCCCGCAATTTGTTATTCTCCACCTGCAGAGGTCGTTTGGAAGTTTTTTTGGGTTTTTGTTTTTGTGCTATTTTAAGAGAATATTTTGCGAAGGCGAATCACAGCGCCGTTGATGTGGTTCGGGATAGTTGGTGCTGCCAGGTCCTGACGATTTTCCGGGAGGTTGGCTATTTGCAGTGGTAATGGGGTTTTAATATACCCAATGAAATTTAAATGCAAAAGGTCTGTTCACTATACACACTATTAAATCCACGGGACTCATCATTTCGAGATCTGTCCAAGAACCTAGTCAGGATGTGACAATAATTTGTAGCTGGTTTCAATATATATAATTTAAGGTCAAATTTGTTGTTAATATTTGTAGCAGACTGACGATTGGCTATTTACGTTTGAGAAAAACTGTAAAATCGGATTAAAGTTCTTTCTATGCGAAAAGCAAATGATGTGCTGCATTGTAAGCCTAAAAAAATATGTTTTATTGGTTTTAATTGGACCCCCAAAACAGGGGTACTAGACACCAACTTTTTTGCCTTCGAGGCCAATTGGCTGAGCATGTTATGACCCATCACATGCCTTATAAGGTAGTTACTTTGACCTTGAATTACTGACCACGCAAGCAACTCAGAAGCCGGACAATTTTTACATAGTAATTTTGGCTGTTTTCATTATAGATTATGGTAAATGATTTTTTTATGGATACTTGTACAGACTGTCGAATTGGCTAATTTTAGGTTGAGAAACGGGGAAAAATTTTGATTACAAGTGCTTTCTATGTTGAAAGATAATGATGATTTCATTTGTAAGCCTCAAAAGACTGTTTTTATGTGTTTATTTTGACCCCCAAACATGGGTATAGCCACCATCTTTTTGCTTCTATGCCAATTGGCATGATGCAGTTATAACCCATCATAGGCCATATAAAGTCGTATGACCTTCTTTACACTGAATATCTGACCAACAACAGCAATAAGAAGGCCGGGACATTTTTTTTTGGTAATTATTTCATATATAGGCCTACAAGAATATACAGAGAGTCCTTTTATTAGGAATTCTTTCAAGGTGTGTATAGGGCATGTGTATTACGCCTCTACTAAACGTAAATTTGTATGATATGAGTTGCCGTAATAGAAACGATTGAGTTTTAAACCATCTGGCGATGTGTATGATGGGTTATGTGTGTGTGCACCGATATTTCACCTGCACAGTCTGCAGGGGAATTGTGCCAGAGTTGGTTTCAGGTTTACCAGTATTTATCAGTGTTTAAGTTTGTGTTCTATTTCATTATCAGGGTTAGGTGATTCCTTAATGTGAGATTGCCTACTGTTTCTATTAGTTCGACCCAGTCAAGTCGTCATGCCCCCCGGGACAGCTTCAGCAGAGCTTTGTAGGTGATCAGAGAGCAGTGCTGACAGGGATTGGGAGTTTGCGCGAGGCGGAATTGCTTTGCATGACATGATGAACGGCATATGGATGATTCAGAATTTTATTAACAAACTTCTTGAGTATGAACGTTGGTAATAACGAACCTATTGTGAAGGTAGGTTGGAGAATGACTATTTACTTTTGGAAGAAGATTGGTGCACCCTACAGCAGTTTTGGATACAATCAGCTTTGGTTACGGGATTCCATTGTAGAGACTTCCACACAGCCGTTTCAAGAACAATAAATATGCCACTAATCATTCTGATTTTGTTTGTGAAGCTATTCAGATCTCCTAAAAGAATTTAATTTCGAGTGTTCTGTTACCCCATGTATTATTAATCCAACTTTCAGTTTCGTTCCCGAAGTTTTATTTTAGATCTGCGTAACCGTTAATCAATTATTTGGAAGGAGAAAGTTCAATTTGAAGACTGACACACTGCTATTGATTTTTTGAGGAAAGGGGGTTTATATGTTTTCTTTTGATCTTAAAATCAGGGGTACCACCATTTTGTATTTCCTGAATACACTGCCAGTATTCAGTTTTATTGGAGGTTCGATGTACAGTAATGGTATTTCTTTTTGAATTTTTTGTTCTGCCCTTTGTCTCTCTTCTGCGCCTTACATATTCACGAAATGTATTAGACCACTGGTGAAGCATTGGAGAGGCCCAAGGTGGTATTTTATTGTGGTTTAGATGATGGGGTGGGGTAAAACACCTCTAGCATTCAGAGGCCTGTTAAAGTTGATTTAATTTCGTCTGGGATAGTCCCTAACAAAGAGAAGTCAATTTGGAGCCCAGTTCAAGAATTGGATGGTTGGCCTTTCCTGGAAGTTGCCAAAACACTTGAGAATGTTCTTTCTTCTAGTAGCATGTTAGTGCCTTAGTTTGACAGTTACTGCAAGACGTTTAGCTGCGCTACAGGTAAAGTAATTTTTTATGCCGGTTTTTGTCCCTATTGTGCAGTTGATGACCAGATTCTGTTATATTGGAAATATCTTCTCGCCTCAATTGGGACAAGAGTTTCATGATCTAGTAAGTGTGTCAGTGGTGTTATCAAAGAGTTGTTTTTCTGGAAAAGTTAATGTTTGCTCTCTCAATAATCGTTTTCTGTTCGAATATTTCATTGACAGGTATTCATATACTTGATGCAAGAACAATTGGGTTGTGGCGAGGGACCGCACAGTGGGTGGTGGAGGGTTGAGTTTCGCAGTCATGGAGCCGCTGGAGGGAGAGATGGTGAAGAGCTCCAAGTGGAGAGAGATGAAGGGTGTGGCATTGGCCCTGGAGCATTTGCCACCAAAACTAATGGGTAAGCGCGTGATTGAAGCTATTTTCGACATACAGGTGTTTGTGGCCATTATGAGAAAGGTAGCATGAAGCTAGAATTACAGAGTTTGAGTCTTCAGGTTGTTAACCTTTGCAAGAGGCACTGTGTCCACTTGGACGTACAGTGGATACCCAGGAGAAGGTAACGTGAGAGCAGATTGTCCTCAGAGGGACATGATTTTGATTGATTGGGGGGTTTGTCCCTATATTTTTTTCAGTTATGGACTCAGATGTGGGGTCCCACACACAGTAGAAGGGGTTCGCAGAATGATTTTAATGCAAAAATTCCCCGATTCAATTCAAAGTATTGGTGTCCTGGCACTAGTCAGGTGGACTCTTTTGCTGTAGTTGGGTAATGAGGAATAATGGATTGTGCCCCCTGTTAACCTAGTAGGAAAAGCTGTTATGCTGTTATGGCCAGTAAAGCCATGGCTACTTTAGTGGTTCCGGCTGGCCATCAGCGCCATTTTGGCCTCTTCTTTTTTCAAATACAACATCTTGCAGTTACTTCCATTTTCCCTATGCACTGTGCACACGTGCATTCAATAGGCCTATTGACCTGTCACGGTACTCTGGTTAACGATAGGACATGATAAAACTCACGTCGTTGCGAGGGAAAGTGCTCGAGGGATTTTCTTCGTAGAAGCTTCTGAATTGTAGAATAATTATCATCAAAACATAGTGAATTTTTATTATGATTTAGAACCTTCAGAAAAAATCCGGGAAAAATGGGAATTTATAAAGAGTGGTATTTTGGTTAGGTATAATGCTAAACTTCATGCAAAAATCACCAGTGATTGCTGTGCAGATTCAAAAGAGTGCCATGGACAAATGGTTAGACCTATACTCTCGTAGAAGCGACAACCAAGATAATCTTATTTTTATAAGGTGGTGGTTAATTTGGTTGACATACGGTTACTGAAAAATAGCCGAAACGACCATTTCTACCAAGGCTTACAACCATGTGTTAAAAACAAGGCCTACTCGCCAAATGTTCATGCACAACAGTGTGTAACAGGGAAGATAGCACACATTTGTAACACATCTCAAGTACAAAAGGTTTGGTGATTAAATATGTTGACAGGACTGACAGGGACCCCTGAAAACGTGATTCTTAAGTCCGCAAATGGTGCCTTAGTAGAGGGGGCCAAAAAAAGTTTGTCCAGGGGTCAAATTTTTAATGATGCCAATCATGTCGAAAAAGCACACCATGTTATGCGTCTAACCATAAAGAGTCAGAAAAAGGTATAGTTTGTAATATGTACAGCCTAAAGTTTTAGAGTTATAGGCTAAAAACAAAAAATATGACCCCTGTACAACTGAAATTGACCCTTTTTATTGATTTTTGCTGTTTTAGCCTCTAACTCTGAAACTTTAGGCTGTACATATTTCAAATTATACCTTTTCTGAATCCTTATGGTTTGACACATAATATGGTATACTTTTCAACATGATTGGATCAATTTAAACCTTTGACCCTTGTACAATCTTTGTCTTGGCCCCCTCTCTTAAGGCACAACTTGTGGCACTTAAGAATCGCGTTTCAGGGGTTCCTGTCAGGCTGTCTACATATTTAATCACTCAAACCTTTTGTACTTGAGATGTGTTACAAATGTGTGCTAGCTCCAGGGCTATGTGGGTTATCACTCATCCATAGCATGTCATTGATCAGTGATTGGATGGTGCCCTGTGAAGTGGGAATCATTTGCATACGATCAAACTTATGAATGGGTTCATGTCACAATGATTCGGTTGGGTGGGCAAAAGGTCGAGGCCCGTTTACAGTGGACACTAACTGCACTATGAGTTCCCTGTTCAATATTATTGTGAATGTGATTAAATTTTCTGATCCCTCTTTTATTTTTGTTCATGGGCGGAATTTTCATTCTATTTTTGGCCCACAGTTTAAGCATGAAGTGCTTTGTGTTAGGTTGGATGCTAGACCATTCTAGACCTTTCCATATTCAGTATTCATAGCCAAGCACAATATTTTTCTAGAAGTACGTCCCATGTTTGGGGTCATTGCAATTTGAGTAATTCCGGCGGGAATATAAGTGTGAGAGGATGGGAGGAGCTTTTCCGGAGGGTGCTCCTTGCCACCGGACTTCAGCTCGATGGAGCAAGTGAAGTCTGGCTATGTTGAGGCCAAGCTTTTGATGTATTGATGCACTTTTTATAAGTAGCTCTTTTTGTGTTTTCAGGGGTATATATATATGTTCTCTTTTCAGGATGTTTCCATTGCATGTGTGTGGCTTTTGGTAGCCATATTTCTGAACCAAAATGTAGGGAACCCTTTTTTAGTATTATATACCCCTGTCAGCACGTCGGGATTTTGGCCCGAATTCATGCTCCAGAACCAGGACCAGTCTTATTAATCTCCTAAGCATTCATATTTTTCTATTCACTCCCAACTCTGATGTTTTGTTAGGATCCCAATCGACCAACTCTAAAATACAAGAAAATGCAACAGGAAACGAAAGTAGTTCCTGGAGTGGGATTCGGAACCCACACACCTTTGATAATAAGACGAGCGCCCCCGACACACGCCACGCAATCCGAGGCGGCAGGAAGTTCGTTCTTTGTAATACTTCAATCTAAACATTAACGGAATAAAGCGCACACCTAATAATAATACGCCGCCTCTAGACGAGTTGAAATACCGCTCCGGGAGCATGAATTCGGGCCAAAATCTCCAAGAAGCCCCCTGTCATTGGAGTACATGTTTATTGTGATTTTGATGTACTATGACTTCTGCTCACTGGAGCCTATAGAAGTCATTTACCAGTGTGCATGTTGGTGCATGATTTAAATGATTTGATTTTGATAAGAATTACACAAGTCGGGGTGGTTGTTATTGTGTCAGGTCAGATGGGTTTTTTTTATGTTTCCTTACAGACATAAACTGGATTTCGGCGACTTTGAGCAAGGTGATGTTGGCGTCCAGGCACCTAATACCTTTATCAAATAGGCTACCCTAGAGCTTGGGCAGCTTGGGAGTCATGTGTGCATCAAATAATTTTCCAGTTACATGGAACGCATCAGATTTGCAAGGTACTTTATATCTCTATTCAAACTTAATGCTCCCTTGTCCCGTATAAAACGGCTTTTATATGGCAATCAAGTTGAAGTTGGATTGTGATGTCCAGTAGTCTCTGCTCCTTGTGCTAAGAACATTCCTCACACTGCTTCTGAATGGGTTGAAAAGACTACGAGCTCGTCCTGTAAGTAGGGAAGGGGGGGGGGGGGGGGGGGGGATGGGCCAATAACACAATATGTTGCGTTCTATTGTTGCAACTTTGGATATTAAAGTCTCAAGATGTAAGAACTTGTTCGATCTTTTAATCTCTTAGCAGGTGTTCAAACCATAAGTGTCAACCTTAGACTATTATGTAAACTTTACTCCCTCTCATGCCTAGATTTTTCATTGAGCGCAGTAAGACTGATCAGTATAGGAGGGCGTGGGTTTCTTGTTGGAGCAACAGGAAATCAGACCTGCCCTGTTGCCATGTATATAAATATCTCAACTAAGCAGGCATTAGTGATCTATCATCAGAGGAGTATTTGTTAGACATTGTTAGGAGAAAATCATCCATCCATTTACGTGCAGGTAATTTGTCATATACCAGGTGCATAGAATATTATTGGGGCTTTGCAGCTATCGGTCTTGATCCGAAATTGGATGCTTTGCACGCCTTAGGCAGTGGTGGCGACAGCCAACCGCTGGTTGTGTGGTGTCCCCGATCGCCTATTCAAAAGGCACGGTAGATGGAAGACAATTCTTCCAAGGACAGGTACATCAGTGAAACGTTTGAAAACAAATTTAAGGTCCCTGAATCTAGGCCTCTGATTGGTTAAGGCCAGAAGCTTGTATATCTCAGATTAAATTTAAATTTAATATCTATTGTGCGTTCCAATAATTTGGTTTATGTCACTGCTGTGTGCTTATTGAATAAACTATATTTATGTATCTAGGTCGCCGCCCGGTTCTTTAATGCTTGACATGGGGGAGTAGTTGCTGGTAGCTCGCGCTGAAGAACGTGCTCCCCCAAGGTCAGTTTTTAAACATGTTTCCTCTTACAGCGTAGGATGCGCAGGCGTCATAGGAGTTTCTATTTCCGGTTTGAGCCCGTAGCGATTAGGAATATATCTGTTTCCCTATATGTGAGGAAAAGACTGCTTTGCATAATTAGCAAACTGCTGAGGGGCTATGGTTGTGAATGCGTAGGCATAGTCACTGACCGTTTTTCACGACATCATCATCGGACTGCCAATTCTTTTTTGTGTATGAGATTTATTTCAAGGGAAATGCAATAAGTTTTGTGTCTTTTTCTTGTAAGGAGCTCCTAGCATAATTAATCATGCGCGTTTCGCAACTGGCAATGGGGCTTGAACTGCAGATAAGGTCTCTTGGTGTTACTGGCACGTGGAGAGCAGCATCACTCATATACTTACAGAGTTTTGTTTCTACTAGTAAGGTGGGCCAGGTTGCACCCTATTCGCATCTGTTGTAGTGTTTGAGGAACACACATAATACGCGGTATGTAGTTCTTTCGCTCCTGTCCACCTGTTGCGTCTAACCTCTTGGGCCCTCTCCGTACGCTGCTCGTCGCGAAGAAGGTCTCCCAGGTCAGTGTTTTTAAACATGTTCTCTTACAG
Organism: Ophioderma brevispina; assembly: GCA_023653785.1. NCBI lineage: Eukaryota > Metazoa > Echinodermata > Ophiuroidea > Amphilepidida > Ophiodermatidae > Ophioderma > Ophioderma brevispina. The sequence continues at coordinate 49,140 of JAMKCH010038136.1, read as the reverse complement.
CTATTGAGCCAGGCTCATAGGAAAGGTTCTGAGTTCCGGTGAGCCTATGCGAATTAGGAAATAAGTTTTCCGATCGCTGACATTTTTTTTTTTCCGGGTCCGCTGCCTCGCCGGTAGACATATTGTGGTGTTCAAGGCGGGTTCGCAATTGGGGGGGAGGTTCATATTGCGTCACCTGGGCACCCGACAGACTCATTATTCACTGCTGATGCCCTTTCCTCCTTCTCTCCCTCCTTCCACTCTTCTTCTCTCATTTCATCTGTTCCCTTCTTGTCACCTGTCCTTCTCTTTCTCCCTCTTCCCCTTCTTTTCCTCACTGCTCTCGGCCGCATTTCGTTTTTCTCCGTCCCCCAGTTTAAGTTGTTCCATAAGAGTTCTTCTTCCCCTGTCCCCTTCCCCCCCCCCACTGCTTACCGCCATCTGCCTAAACCTCACTTTTGAATGTTTGCATTTCGTATTGAAATGCTAATGAGCCTGTTTCAAGTGGCAAGTATAAATAACACATGTTTCTGGTACTTGTTAAATTGGTGTCTATGTTTTCAATTGAAGAAAATGAGTCTACTAGCATACTTGAGATTATAGCATATAAAAAGTGTAATCGTTTCCTTTCATTTTTTTTTTGTATTGAGGTATAATAGGACATTCCGTTCAAATTTTATGCTCGATATAAAGCCAAAAGGTCTCACACGTTCGCTGCATTTTGTATACCTCGTATGAAAAAAGTGTTCACCCGTGATTAAAAACAAAATTATTATGATCACATAATAAAAAGCTTTTTCAAAATTTTTAAACATAATAAATTCATATCATCAACAAACTCGAATTTTCAGCTCGGCAGCAATTTCTTATTAGTTTCTTCTGTTTATCACTCCACCCATGGTATATTTAAGACGATTATTTTAAAATGAATTTAACCCGTTAGATCATCCCCTATTTGTCCCAGAATGCACTCAAAATGTATAATTTAAATTTTAAAATAAGTGAAATTGAATTGAAATAACGTTGTTTTAATGTCGTTTTATTTTTTTTTTTTGTTGCAATTTTTATTATTTCGATTACGTTTCCGCTCAATATCTCAATGGGAAAATCGGGTATTTTGAAACGGGAACGAATGTAACTCAAAAACTGACTTTTAAATGTGGGCGTCAAATTTGAATTATGATAGAGTTTTCTATAATTGGTCCCCTCCTTAGTTGCCATGGCAACCGTACAAAAGAATTCGGCTTCACTGGTTTTTCGCGCACTATTAACCTGCAACCTCTTCCAGTATGATGTAAAAAGCAAGTTACCGGTAAGCAGTTACGTTTGTTCCCGTGTTTTAGGCCCAATCTGACCCTGTTCAAGTTTTACTTATGCGGGTTTCATACTACTTGTCGTGCTGTCGCAGTGTCGCACACAGTGATTTTGTGCACAGCGCACGCGTAGTTAACACTTGTCCATAAAACTTGCCATGTCGCCGCGATAGGCTGCGACCATGCTGCGACAAGCTGCGCGACAAGCCGATAAATCGCTTAGTTTGTCGTGCTGCTCCCTGCGACAGACAGCGAAGAGTTGACTTGAACTTAACTTTTCTGCGACACCACCCGATGCCGTAAAAAACTGACCAATAAAAATGCACGAAGTATTTACATATTTGTCAAACTCCTCCGCAGCGATGGGACATCGGTAAAAATGATTCATTTTGGGATTTGGGTGAGACTATTCCAACGTAAGCAAATGGCGATGAAAGAAAAATGGCGCAAAAATAAAGATCTAAAAGGAGTTTTCCAAAAGATAATCAGCCAGCAAAACGATTGGATGTTCAATTCCCAGGTAAGTGTCACTGAATCATTTGTACAGTAGCGGAAGTGATAGAGAGCTAGTGAAATCTGATGAATCCATTAAGGCTTTCAATTTCGGGATTGCATTAGGTAAATTATAGGAACACTGAAATTGCGCAATGATGTTGAGTTGTCTGCCGCAAAAACCAAGAAAAAAAGTATGAAATATTCGCGACACTGTCGCAGCGACACGCGACAGCATTTGTCGCGGCGACAAAAAACAGCCAGTAGCGCGACAACACGGACAACTTGTGGTTTTGCGGACCCACTGCGACAGCACGGCAAAAATATGAAGCCAGATAATGCACAACGATCAAATAATTCCCATTTTCAAAACTTTTCAAACATGGGTACAATATGATATACGACATGCATAAATAATATATTGGAAAGGTAAAAAAAAAAAAATGCAGTAGAGTCGAAGGTCGGGGTAAAAACACGTAGACCCCGCCCATTAAATTATGCGTTGTGTTGAAGAAATTCAGCGATGAAGCATAATGTAATGTTTACCATATGTGTTTTTACTCCAAGCTAACAAATCTAACTGATAAAATATACGGGCAGGTTTGATATGGAAGTAGCATTTTATTGATGATGAAAGAATCGCCTAGGTTTGAGTGTGTCTTAGTACAAAAAATAGTGGCACAATGACAGTGTTGCACCACAACCACTGATTCGGGAGTAGTTAATTTGTGAATAACCAAAGGCTATTTATGTTACAAACCTTTTGTGAAATATCCTCCTAAATATTTCTGCATTTGTATGAGATCTCTTACCAAAGCAATACACTTTTTGATTCAGTATGTAATCGTTTGCTAAAAGTTTGGAAGTAAGAGAAAAAATGATGGTGGGGGAGGAGGGAAACGATATGGTCCGATTTTTTAAATAAAATATTACAATTTTGGTTTGAACATTGGATTGATTGAAAACCCATATTTATTGTTGAGTTATGAGTTACAAAAAGAAAACGTAGTCGAGTGGCATATTTTAAACTCATAACGAGACAAACGAATATTGGTTAAGTTAAATCATCAATTTTATAATGTTATTATTTTGGATCAAATATTTTCGCAACTTGGACCCATACAAACATAGTAATGGAGTTAAAAATCGATACTGCCGTTTGGATAGTAAAAGCATAATTGTTTACTAAACCGGACCATAAGAGATTTTGTGGTTAAAGTGACAGGAGATTTTTGAGGTTAAAAGACATTTCTCTAAAATGGCCCCTTCATTGGTTGTTAGAAACACCTTTTATAGAACGTTCAAAGGTTTATTGAACACACAAAAGCGGCAAAAGAAAACAGCAACCTTGTTTGAACTTGCCTGCTAGCGTTATAATCCGGGAATTAATCCCCATAGAAAACCATTGCGTTGAATTTCTGTCGGGATAAATCATCAGCTTATTTACATAAGACGGCGTATTCGGCTATATTTTTCATTTGAGGTTTTGATCTAAAACTTGGTAAGCATTCCAAATATGACAAAAAAAACAAGGGTTTGAAAAAAATGGGGGCTTTCATTTCTGGAAATGTCATTATGTCTCTTTAAATAAGATACTGGTATGTATCACATGGTTTGCTATTATGGCAAGCCAGGAGCGGACATAAATACGATATATGACGTTATTTTTTTAAGATATTCTGTAGGTGAGATAATATGTGAAGTCTATCTTTCACGACGTTCTGTGTGTTGAGGAAATGTGACGATCTCATGACGTTCTGTATGTTGAAATATTTATGTGACGTTCATCTTCGCGACGTCCTGTATGTTGAAAAATATTTATCGACGGTCTATCTTCGCGACGTTCTGTCATGTTTGAAATTTAATGTGAAGTCTATCTTTAATACCTTTTGCCAATAGCTGGGTAGATGGCGCTTTATAAGTGCCATCTCCCAGCCGATGAAATTTATAGGTATATTTATGTATTTAATGCTTGTTAATTCAGCCTTTGGCTACGATGGTAATTTTAATAAAACACTGGAAGAATGAATGAATGAATGACTGACATGAATGAATGAATGAATGAATGAATGAATGAATCAATGAATCAATGAAGGACTGAATCAATCAATCATATTGCCGCCACTTTTAATGGTATTGGTATATAAAGCTAGTCACGCAACCCCGGCACCCAACAATTGCAAAATAGATCGGCTTCATGATTTATTATACATCGGCGCTATTTTTGTACATCGACGGTCATATTTTTATACAAACATCGATTCGGCGTCATATTTTGTCCATCGGCTCTCATATTTTTAAATCATCTCGTCATAGTTTTGTACATCGACCGTCATATTTTTATACATCGGCGTCATATTTTTGTTACATCGGCGAATATTTTATACATCGGCGTATAGTTGTACATCGAGTCATATTTTATAACGTCGGCATATATTTTGTACCTCGACGTGATGTGAAGTTTGGACCATTATAGAGCGTGAAGTTGGACCGATAGAGCGTGAAGTATAGACGTCGTATATTTTCAACAGTATAACGTAGACTTAGAAATGTATATTGTCGCGTTCGACAGTTAGGCGTCGAGTTCGCAGGTCGGTGTCGAGTTCGGCAGGTAGGTCGTCAAGTTGGACAGGTAGGTCGTCGAGTTCACCAGACAGGTCGTCAAGTTCAAGATACAGAGGTCAAAACTTCGTCATTATGTCCGCTCTGGCTTGACATTTTGTATGCTCTTTAAGTCAAGGAAAGCTAATTTCTGGTTTGACCACTCAAATGAACTTCAGATAATTTATACGACTAATAAAATGGTAACTCCTCTCATATTCCTCTCTTATCAAAATCTCAGATCGTCATATATCAGAACCACTTAAGGATTGCGGGTATCACCGAAAGCTAGAAGAGATTTCCTTTCCGGTGCATGGACCATTATTATTGCATCCTCAGGAGTGAACCAGTAGTGTTTATTATGTTATCATGCACATGATATTTGTTCATATTCCAAGCTAGTCTAGGTCACTATAGGTATATTTAAAGTCCAAGCAGGGTGTAGACAAAAGATAACAATGGACGCTTGAGCGTGTTTGTTCGTGTTGCTTAGATAAAATGTAAAAATGCATAGCCCTTTTTTAGCTAGAATTCCTTTTCACGCAAGATTTATAACATGGACAGTTTGTTCTTATAGGCTAGGTCGGGGGGGTGGGGGGGGGGGCCTCACTTTTGGTTTGGGTAGGGATGTGCGCAGGGGTTTGCAACACTACCGCGAAATATACTCAAAAAAAACAAATTGGCAACCCATTTATTGAATCCCCCGTCTCTATACCTGTGATATTAACAAGACTACCCTTCTACATACCTGTACTAATGACATCTTGACATCTTGACCCATAACATTTTTAAAAAAAAAAAAAAAAAAAAAGAGTTCCCATATCAGGCATGTCAGTGAGATTTTGAAGAAAATGAGCCAAAATACACATGATATTCTGGAGGCCGGACTTGTGGAACAAGCTTTTGTGGAGATTTTTGGACGAAGCCCCGAAAGCTGAGAGAAAAATAACTGTTAAAATGTATTTGATCGTTCTGGTAGCACTATTTTTTACATCGCTGTTTCTTGCATTCTTCATACCTATGGCAACGGGAAAATATCTTGTAACATCCTTTAAAGAAAAGATTGTTATCTCTTTAAATAAAAGAGATTCCACTCAAAGTTGCAGCTAAAATTTGCATCTTTTCCAACTACACATACTCGTTTTAGGCGAAATTATGAATTTAGAGTTGGCAGGCCATGGTGCAAGTTAGGTTTTGACATGTACCTCTTAGAATCGAAAGGCAGATCAATCTGATCATGGCTATATACCATTTCTTCTGCTGCTGTGAGGCCAAACTTTTTGCCAAATTTAATATAAAATTCGTGAAATTGACATGGGTTTGTCCTTAGTGTTTTCATCATTTATAAGCGGAGTTATACTTAATATGGATAATTAATGGCGTCCATTTTTAAAATCTACGGTAGCAGGTATATTGGCATCAATTGACATGAATCAATGGAAAGATATATTAGAGCACTCAAGAGGTACACTTCATTTAGGTAAATTCCAAATATAGTTCATTGACGGCCATTTTGAAAACAGTCGACATCTTGAGTTTTCTGATTACTGCTATCGGTTACTGCTGCAATTTCATCAGTGTGTTTTCTGAACTCCTCAGCATTTCCAATGCAGGATTGTCCTGAATTCTTTTTCGTCATTCTTAATTTCAGTGGTGGCCATTTTGAAACTTAAGATGACAGCCATTTTTAAATTAACAAAAAATAATGGTTATATACATGTGTATTTTTTAAATCTTACTGGACCTTATTCAGTCAAAAATAATGGAGTTATGGCATTTAAGCCCTTGAAAGGAATATTCCATAATTGGGTAAAACTATAGAGGGCGCTGTAGGCCAATAGGGACGCTATTTTTTGCCACTTTATCAGAAATTTTCAGTGGTTCAATATGAGTAGGCATGCAAAGTCTCATGCTTTTAGGAAAAAAAGTGCAAAATAGATTGCGCTTAGGACTGGGAGAATGATTTATATTGAATACAGGGTGTCTCAGAGAGAATTAACCCAAATATAGGCGACCATAATTCAAAAAAAAAAGTAAGTATCACATTTGAGAAATTAAAAGGAATCTTAAACCCACACTAACTTTTGAAACATTTAATGTAAAAATCACCGATTCGGTCAGTAGTTTTGAAGAAATAAGCGAATATGTAACACATGTCAATGGACACTTCCTTCCAAGTTTGCTCACAATATTATGCAGATTTGATGTTAACTACCGCTGATTACTCGTGTTATCTGTTCAAGCTGTCTTCTTTTCATTCACCAAAGAACCTACCTTGTTAATATTTTGTGAGTTCAGTGCCATTTTGTTTTATTATAGTAATAAACAATTATCGTGACAATTCCAACAAAAATCCAACAAGAAAAACAAAACATGGTAAATAACAAGAATGGTCATCTTTATTAGAAAACAACACCAATAAATCTGTAGAAAATGTGAAATATGTTAGTTGAACTAGGGGTGGCAATGCATAGAAAGATTTGGGAAGTTTAATCAATACTTTAACAGGTGGATACACTGAACAATAAGATTATTCACAATAAGATGGTAATTCTACATTTAAATAATAAATAGGCATGAATTGAGTGCAAATTCAAAATTCCCGCGTTTTAATATATAGGCCTACTCGTGTTATATGAAGAACTGGCCAGGAGTATAAACATTGTATTCCTTTACAGGGCCGCCGAGAGAAATTGCGGGCCCGGGGGAACCTTGGAGTTACGGGCCCCTTTTACCAACTTCGTTTTCCAGAACCTCATACCGGGGGAGAGAGATTTTGAGGTTACACTGGCTGCGAAGGGGTGTGTGGGAGCTGTATAATTTAGTTGATGCAAAATCAATGGGTGCTTTTGTTTGAAGTTTATTCATATTTAAATTGTTATGGAGGACGGCCCAGGGTGGGTGCGAAGCGCGGACCCTTGCAGTGTTCCTTTTCAAAACACAATTTCTCATTAAAATTGATAGAAACAATGAAGTTTTTCACTTTTAATGATAGATTTCATGACAAACGGGTTCTTAAAAGGAAAATATAGGTGATGTTATGTGTGTTTCAAAAATATTATATAGCGTGTTTCATGAGGAGTTCATATTAGGAAACGGCCCGTGCTGGGTCCAGGCACCGAAGCGCTTGAGCTTCATTTTCAAACACATTTTCTCATATTATTTATATTTTGATAGAAAAAACACTTTGAAATTGGTAATTATCCCTTTATATTCATGACCAATCGTTTTATAAACCAATTCCTTAAATTGTGTAATTTGGGCTCAATCCAAGAGAGGGCCCTGCCTAAATTTATTAAACAACCGCGCGTAGCGCGAAAAAAATGGAAACTTATTGGGTTACAGAGTATTTTCTCAATTTAGTAGGCATCATTTTCGTAGGAGGGGGAAACGGTGGCCCTTGTAGCCGCCAATGCTCTCGCTCTCTCTCTCTCCATCCCTCGGATCTCTCATTCTCACTTTCTCTCCTCCCTGTCTGACTTTTGTCACAACCTCAAGGGCTGAACTTTTATTTTTTTCGGGCCCCCTATGACCCCGGTCCCGGGGTCAATTACCCCCTTTGACTCCCCCCCCCTCTTCTCGGTACTGTTCTTTCTGAACTTGAAGAGTTGATTTGGCGACTGACTTTTTAATTAATTTGTTGGCATACTGATATACAAATCTTGAAACATTTTATCAAAACGGAAAATCTATGCATCTGAATCAATTCTTAACCCACTGAAAAAGGTGAACCTTTGGTGCTTGAAACGGTTGGTTCTTAGATTTATAATACACAACCTAGTTGAATATCAAACTTACTTTGTTTTCAATATTAATTTCAAGCATAACTTTTCTAAAAACTGCCTGCTGATATGCAATTTAAATTAAATGAAAAAGGAATTGCCTGTATTTGCGACAGCCATGGATTAAATTATTGGTCAAAAAGACTGAAGATGTCGCTGACATTTTTTCATTTTTTCTTCAATTTTTAAAGTGAAAAAGAAAGATGTACATTTCTTTTGTTATTTGTATGTGCAATATTATGTGCACCTGGTGGGCCAAATATCATTTATTGTCTTTTTTGTTTTTAAAGAAATAAATGAAAAGAAAGTGAACGAATATCGATTATTTTCTCGCCTGTTCTGTCTGAATCACTTTATTACAAAACTTGGCATGAAGGAATTGTCCCATTGACTGTGTGTATACATAATCGCTTATTTCTGCAAACTACGGAACCGAATCAATGCTGCTTCATTAAAATATTGAAAATATTGTGGTTTCAGATTCTTTTTTTAATTTATAATGTGATACGCACTTTTGAAGTTCTGGTCACCAATAGTTAGGGTTTAATTCTTTTTGAGACACCGCTTTATAATCAATAAAATCATCCCCCGCCCCCCACCCCGTCACTTTTAATTCACTTTTAAGGAGGGGGTTAACCCGTTATTGGGGTGGACTTCGAAACATTCTCAAATGAGTTGGGCATGTGTTTTATTCATATTACCCAGATAATAGTTTTTTAGATACACGTGGTTTCAATCATGTTGTCATGGTAACTGAGATAAATAAGCCTGGATTGACTAAACACGGGAACAGAACAAAAGTCCGGTAAAATTGAGGGGTGCTGCACTGTAGAAGGAGAAAATTCTCATGTGTTTTTTTTAGACCGTTATTTCATGGGGAACAAGAATATCTAAGGTAAATAGGGTGTATGCTGAGAACTCTTCTGTGAGGGTGCTTTTTTCAAAATGGCCGCCAAAATCCCATGTAAAGTGTATATTGGTTAAATAAGTATCTATGAGGCATGTTTGACCACTTTTTGCATTAGTTTTGATTAGAAGTATTCATAAAGAGGCTTTTTACATAATCTGTAAAAAAGTCCAAATGAGGGCGCTTTTCAAAATGGCTGCCAACATCCATATAAAGTGTATATATGGGTTAAGGGGGGTATGGAGTCTGAAGCGGTGAACTTTGAAATGGTTTTTCTTAATTTTCCTAGTGGTATATACAAGTTATACATCATATTGTAGCCCATGTCACCAAGTTTTAAAATCCATGCCAATATTTGCTCTGGGTGCCATGGTAACCACGTAAGGCATCTGATTGGCTAAACACTAGAACGGATGTAACTAAATAACTAAACATGCTACTGGGACGATTTATACCTGGACGATCTACTTCCTGGACGATCTACGCTATTGTTCCTATTGTTCCCTTAATGGGCAATTATCTTTAATCCGTGTCCTTAACACACAATGGGTGATTGAGATCAGCTTCGCCCCGATTTTTCCCTTCGCCCCTACCCGGATCCAATTAAACAGGATAACCGTGCAGAGTTTTCGTATAGGCCTTCACACGTAAATGTAAAAGTAGCACTGTTTTTGATAGTTTGTTTTCCTATGTTTTTTATTTCACAAGGAACATTATTAAACCAAAAGGAGTGGATTTCCACTCGTTTTGCAGGGGATAAATATGCAGTGAACCATGAAGCCGAATTTTAATACCGTTGCCATGGCAACCGGCATCAACCAAACACATAATTTCGTGGCATAATTTGAATTTGGAACACAATTTTAAAAATTGGCCTTCATGGTTCACTAGCCCTATATTTGCTCAATATGTGTGCCAAATTTCATGTGCATAGCATGTAGCGTTCTCTAGTTACGTTCGTTTTCGTTTTGGACGTTTGCATATTTTAACGAAACGAGTTATAGACCTCGAAACATTAAGGCAAAATTGAGGACGCATTTGATGTGAAATATGAAAATCGGTGCATCCATTGGTGCGTCCACTGTCCTGTAATTAATTTTTAAAATAATGTTCTTAAATATCGCAGAGTGAGAAAACAATAAAATAAATAAAAAATCCCTTACCCAGTGACATTTAATTACTTTAAATTATGGAAAAAATAATATGAGAATTTATTTACTTAGACTTGGCCAAAATAAATGCGTTAAATGTTGTATAAATAATATAATAATATAAACTATCTTAATTTAAATAACCCATTTAAATTTTTCACATGATAAAGTATAGGAGATAGCAAATTTTATGCACACCGCTTCACTTTGGTCATCAATATCTCGGGAACCGAATGTCCGATCAAATAAAAAGCATTTTGTAGATTACAATCTACACAATTTAGCCATTGCATTATCTCATATTCTCAAATGGAACAATTATCATAATTATTCAGACCCCATACCCCCTTAACACTTAAGTGACCAAGGGGGGCCCCAGGAAACCACTTTCCCGAGGGAATTTTTGCACGAAATTTATACCACATGTGAAGGGTCATAAGACAACCCCAAATCAGCAATAAAATGAAATATGTTATTTGGGCTGCAAATTAGGGGCAAAACATTTTTTTTGTAGTTATTCCTCTTTATTGAATTATTTTGTTTCCATTACAACATTAATTCATTTACATACTTTGAATCATTTTCTTCAACATATCAACATATATATCCATTCTGCTTATTTCAATCTGCATTTGATAATTAAGGTAGGTCTTGAAACAGGCTAGTAAATTAGCATTTTTCAGGGCATTTTGTCAGATTTGTGTTTACACCAACATTTGAAGATAGTATATTTTACCATTGTTAAGATCAAATTGGTAAATCTTCGTAGGATAGTTGCAGTGTTTGATTGAAATCCAAATATTATCTTTTAAAGTTAATATTTAATTTCAAATTGAAAACGCTATCAAAAATATAGCTAATTTTATTCCAAAGGTTTTGAACATGCATGCATGAAATGAGCATGTGTTCATAATCATCGATTACATGACATAACAAACATAAGTCTGAATCCACTATATTCCATCGTTTTAACAATTTACCTGATGGCAAAATGTGATGCAAGATTTTAAAGTTAAATTCGACAAGTTTCATATTATCGGCGAGGTTAGTTGTTTGAGAGACCCAGGGGCAAAACATTAATGTTTTCAAAATACACGGAAATCGAGCAAAAAAGACGGAAAATTCAAATGAGCTTTGCGCTTACATCAAACATTTTGAAACTTATTTTATGTTGATATCTATTCTAGAAGACCCAAATTACATATATTTAACACAAAACCAGCAGTTTTAGGGAATCCTGTATTTTTTACGGGTGTTGCAAAATACATGTCATTTTCCCATAGAGTTTGTTCAGTAACGGTTTGGCAACGTCCATGATGAATTGTTTGTTTTCAGCACATAAAGGGTTAATTATTTTTAATGTTACTAATAATTGTTTACTTACATGTAGGTGTGAACTTATAGCAGCAAAAATGCTTTGGTTCTCGGTTTCTTATTCTTATTTTTCATAATATTCTCAGATGACTTCCGTTAGTGCCCAAGGGGGGGGGGGTTCCATGGGACCCTACTAATTAACTCATTAACGGCTTGGCCGATTTTAATTATTTTGGTATTAAAAGAAGCGCATTTAAAAGTCAGACAGTTACAAAAAAAATCGGCGCAAAAATCCCACGTGTAAAGCGGCCAGCGCGAAAACAAATTTTGGGGGTCCATAGGAACCCCCCACTTGGTCACTAAAGTGTTAAATAAGCATTTATGTGGTACCTTTGACCAAATTTACACTAGTTTTGAGTAGGGTTAATCAAAAATAAGCTACGTGTAGAATATATAATCTTTAAAAGGGTCCAAAATGGGAGCACTTTTGAAAATGATGCTATAGTAGATTTGTCTAGATTAACCCTCGTCTTACCAAGCTTTTTTTTGTAACACGGATTAACAAGGGGGGACCACCCCCTCGAGAATTCGCTATAAAGCACCCGACGCTTATGATTTTGATACCAGTGGATAGCTATGGTCCTCCTCTTTCCATTGATACCAAAATAAGTACCAACATGCCTAGTATGGCGTCACGATGACGTCAACAATATGGACCATGGTGAGCTTACCGGTGCCATATTTTTAGATTTGAAAAAGGCGTTCGACACCGTTAATTACAATGTTCTCCTGTCCAAGCTAGAGCATCTGGGTATTCAGGGTAGAGAGCTGGATTGGTTTTCAAATTACTTAGACAATAGGCAACAAAGCACTTCACTCAATAATGCTCGATCCGACTTCAAAAAAGTAACCGTTGGTGTTCCCCAGGGATCAATCCTTGATCCCCTTCTATTTATATCCTTTATCAATGACCTTCCCAATGTTGTTTCAAAAGCAAAGACTGTTCTGTATGCAGATGACACTGCAATCATGTTCAAAGCAAGACATCCTCCAACAGTGAGAAGGTCTTAATGAGGAACCTTTCTATGTAGCAATTGGATGGAAATAATAAGCTTACTGTGAATGCCTCAAAAACTAAGTTATGTTATTTGGCTTCTCACCACAATTAAAAGATGCTCACTCAAATTTCCCTATAACAATTCCAATGCTGGAACATGTCCAAGTTGTTCAAATATCTTGACCTAGCTTGATCCTCACCTAAATGGAAAGCTCACTTGACAAACTTCTTCAAAATTTTCGTCAAAGACTAGGGATTTTAAAACGTCTTAGCAATACCATTGACCAGATATCCATGGATATGCTCTACAATTCAACTGTGCTACCTCACATTGACTACTGCTGCCCAATTTGTGGTCTCTGCTGCTGAGAATCAATGTTAATAAAATCCCAATCCTCCACAACATGTGCAAGAGAAACGTTAGATGTAAAGTGCTGATAACATGTTGGTGTCAATATATGATGAGTTTGAATGGTGAGGTAAAACAACGTGGCTGACATTTTACATTAACCCTTATTTACAGATGTATACATGGTCATGCCCCGGATGACATGGCACATAACATCGTCAATAGCATGAAAACCTATAGTTACGGTACAAGATCCATGAGTGCAAATAACATCTATATTGGACGCAACCACCGCACCCCCAGAAACTGACTGGGGTAGGCGTACTTCAGGACACGGGCAGGGCTGTGGAATCATCTTCCTCCAAACATCAAGCATTCCATCAGTAGACTGGTATTTAAAAAGAACTGAATGCCTTCATTCTTGACTCAGGTAGTAAAAAACATGATTTTTTATTCCTAGTTTAATATAATTTTTTTTGTTGTTTTAGCTTTTGTTTAATGTGAGTGGTAAGTGTGTGTGCATGTGTGTGTGTGTGTGTCTGTGTGTGTGATGTGGTTGTGTGTGTGGGGGGGGGGGGGAGGGAGTGGTTTGGATGGATGGTGTTGGTTGGGTGGTGGTGAGTGGGTGTGTATGGGTGGGTGTGGGTGTATGTTAGGGTGTGCGTTTTTTTGTTGTGTGGTATGTGGGTGTGTGTGTTTGTGAGTGTGGTGTTGTACAGTTGCATGTTTTGGGTATGGTGCTAATTCCATATGGGGTTTGTTTTTTTTGGGTGGTTGGAGTATGTTTACTTTTTGATGTGCTATGTGTACTCAGGGGTGTTACATGTATTTTTTTTATTCTAGTACTATTTAATCTAAACTTATTTCCATTTTTTAGCTTTTTATATTGTATTTTATATTCTGCAATCTTGTTTTTGTAATTTATATTGTATTGTATTTTCTCTATTATTTGTACAGAGGCCCTTGTGTAAAGCAGTGCTGGTTCACTGGGATCTCGGGCCTACCCTCTTTAATATGTCCTGAAATAAAATACATAAAAAATAAAACCGGTTCACGAGTCGGCAAAATTGGAATTTCCATAGAAATAGGCGAAATCCAATCTTGCGCGAATAAAAGGTGAGAATATCGAATTTCCATGCGGTTTTTCACAGCTCTAAATGATGCAATGAACTAGTATTTCATAAACATAGTTTTTAGAGCCCATACTGTTACGCCGCTTCCTCCGCCCGATTCCCTTTGATATTTTCTATAAGGGTCATGATTTGGTGTGTGGTCAAAAAATACCTATGTATAGCTTTTTGTCCCTTCTATGCACCAAAAATTGAGAAATATACCAACATCCCACATGTCTATATTGACGTAATAAGTGTGTCTGAAAAATGCAGAAATGGAAACAATTCGCTAGCGCTAATAAATGCTAACAAACATGCGATTATTTTTGCCTAAAATGTTATAGTGGAGGGGCCTATGGTCTCCAGAGAGTGATTTTATGAAGTCATGTAAGTTGGCAACTACTATAAAGGTATTCTACGGGTCTGACTATTTCAGAGAAGAACAAACGGTGTTGCATTTTTCCCTTGACCTTTAGGACCATGGACACGAGGTCAAAGGTCAAAATGTAATAAGTCCAAAGTATATCGACCTTGGTATCAAATGTGGCAAATTTCACAAGGAAAATTGTATATGATAGTTATTTTGGTACTGAGCATGTTGTTTTCTTGTTATATGCAAATAAACTAATAGTAGACAATAATATGCATAACATTTACCTTATTCAAGACCCCAGTCGGGTGAGTTCTGTCCAAGAGTCAAGAGTTAGGCCTCATGTTTTTTGCACAAGTATAGTGAACCTTAAACAACCCCCATTATACCTTGCTATTAATGCCCAGGCTAAGAAAAAAAACCAAAGTTGTTCATGAAAATGTACAAGATAAAATGGTTGATTGTCGTCTAGATCCCTCGTGGTACCAAGGCTTTTTTTCTGTAACACGGTTTATCAAGGGGGTGTTACTACCTCCCTCAAAAAAATCGTTTCAAAGAACCCGATCTTATGATTTTGATAACCCAGGGATAGTGATGGTACTCCGCTTCATTGATACCAAACATACCTAGTCTGGCATCACAATGTCATTGTGCCAAAAAAATGGCATCCATTTTCCTAGAAAATTGGCGACCCCCCGACCGCGAAAATCAATTTTGCGCCTAAAAATCGTAGGAATATCGGATTTTCATGCGGTTTTCAGCTCTAATGACTAGGCAAATGACTAGTTGTACATCAACATAGCGTTTTAGAGCCATACTTGCACAATATTTTCAAAAATGTACCATAAAATATTTGTAGGTGGCAACCACCTACCCCTTCGAGCTGGGGTAGGCCTACATAACCCCGGTGATTGAAGGTGCTACCAAAGATGGTTCTTATAGAAGAGAGGCAAAAACGTTACGTCCTCTTTAGAAATTCATCGTCTCGCATTGTTTGCCGCCACAAGAAAACATAGAGTACAACAATAGAAAGCAATGGCTGCCCCGCTTCTTCCCATTACTGTGGGTGCCGCTTTGCACATACATTAATCGGTAGTGATACAAATTGATGTAGTGTTAGAGTGTCCAGGTTTGTAATAATAGTGCACCTGGATCAGTGTGCTCAGATACTCTTGTTTTTCAAAGCAATGCGCGCTTAGTTGGAAAGATGTATTCATTGGAGGCGGTTTATTTAAATCAAGCGACTGATGTGTCATTTCAGTCGTTTTGGCCAGGGTTTTTCGGACAAAATTTAACCACCAATAGCACCCAACAACAACTGATATTTTGGCGGATTCTTTGTATCGAATTGACATTATATGTGTATACAAACACCCAAACTCATAATTATTCCGTGCAATATTCAAAAGTCAGAGCCAGCCACGGCGACTGGTTGAATGGGATTTTCACCACCTTGGTGCATACGACCTTCAATTTTTTTTTTCCTCGCTAAAATGACCAGGAAAGGATGAGAGAACGATTACCATAAGAACTTTTACGAAAAAGCTTTTGGTATTTTTAGCGGCACGGAGCAAGTTCACTGGGCGGGCGGGGGGGGGGTAACACCCCTGCTAAGACGAGGGTTTTTTTGTTAACACCATCTAATGGAAATGAATTGTTGTTATAACCGTGAAACAAACACGATTCGCATTACAGCGACAAAAGTTAGTGTTAACTAGTTATCTTTTCAGTCTCAGCCACATGTGTGATTTTTCAATTTATTATGCTCCAGGGCCGGGGGATGATGGCACTGTTCATTGATAAGGGATATATGAGTGCGACCAGAGAACACGTTAAAGGGATGTATATTGAAGAGTGTGCACGATACATACGTAAATTTGTAGCAAAACCACTGAATCTTGAACAAAAAAAAAAGGTTTGTACTTTCACATATTGAACCGGACTTGAAACTACATTAGTGTACGATTGGGAAATTTCGAGTGTAGTTGTGATCGTATTTGGCTCATTTTGTGTAAATGAGCTATTCAGTATAGCCTACAAAGACACCAAAATTTCTACTTGCTAGGGGGTCCAATATTGCCATACTTAGGATATTACACTTACCATACTTGTTTAGGGGTGCCTTTTAGACCAATCAAATTACTTGTATTTGCGGGACTTTGAAAATGTGGACTTTTTGGTAAAAGCAGACTTTTGTGGGATTTGTGTGTGTGTGTGTGGGGGGGGGGTACGACGGTGACCTGCTGCTGATCTCGGGATATTCCCCATCTCCATACTGCCAGTACCCACGTTCATGAACAAAACTCATAAGCTTAGGGTATGATTTTGAATTAGGTTATGTAACAATTAGACCATTATTTAGGGCTATTGGCCTGTTTAATTGCACACACTCTATACACTAAGATCAGGGAAATAATGATCAATGTTGAATGAAAACAGGTTCACCAGAGAAAGAAGCTAAATTGAGATAACAGTGTTGTTTAGAACACTTAAAGATTTGTGAACGTATTGGTTGAACAAATTAACATCTATCAATCTATGGACTAAGTGACAGGAGACAATGTTTCCATGTTATGGCCCATTTTTTATGAAAAAAATCGCAATTTTGTGTGGAACATTTTTACTAACTGTGTAACACAATTCAGTTACTTAACCAAGGGCATTAATAGCAGGTATGGGGGGGTGACTCTAACTGGATCTAATAGCCTATAGACTATTCAGGGTCTATGGTTGAAAAAGATGCAGCATCATACAAATGAAGAGAATCACAATTTTGTCCTGCACTTTTTTTACAAACTGTGTAACATAATTTGGTTTACCAACAAATGGTCATTAATAGCAGCTGTGATGCATGGGGTTGGGTATATGCAGGGGGATTTTCAACACAAATGACCATACGGGGACTTGCCACAGACATCAGTCTCATTTTTAGCCTTCTGGTATATCAATGACCCATTTCGTCATGCCAATTTTGGTATATGAAAATGGGTCGTTTTTCAATAGTTTCTCAATCGGAACCCAATTTTTCTAAAAATCGTTGGGAAAATTAGTCTCAATCTCAAATTTTCTCAATCTGAAGTAAAAATTGTCCACATTTGAAGAAAAAAGGACAAATAAATTTGCATTAAATTTGGCCCAACATTTGCATCTCTGGTAAAGCTATGGGTCCCTTTTAGGCAAAAAAAATGGTGTAGCTATGGGTACGTACTACTTCTGGGGGCACGTCCCTACCCAAACCACACATGTGACTGAGACTAAGATAATAGTATACCTACTTTTGTCTCTGAAGTGCGAATCGTGGTTATTTCACGGTAACGACAATTCGTTACATGGATTTGGTATAGACAACATCGATCATTTTCTCTTGCACATTTTTACAAAACAACTTGCTTTACTTTACTTACCCATGGGTATTAGACTAATAGAAGAAATAATGGGGATTGTGTATAGGTTCATTCTACATATAAGCAGAGTGTTTACAGATGACTACATTGTGCAAGAACTTGATGCCTTACTCTTGCTTTGGACAGGACTGGGCCTGCATAAGGCAATTTTATGCATGTTATTGTCTCTAATTAGGTTATTGCATATTACGAAAAAACGAAAGGTCAAATAACAACATAAATAGCATATACGATATTCCTTGTGAAATTTGCCACATTTTGGTACCAAGGTCGATATACTTTGGACGATGTATGACCATTTTGACCTTTGACCTTGTGTCAAGGTCACTAAAGGTCAATTGAAAAAATGGCAACATCGAATTTCTGAATAGTCAGACCCAGTAGTATACGTTTATAGTGGTTGCCAACAATTAACATGAACTTCACCAAATTTTACATAGGCCCCTCCACTAAACCTTCAACGATCAGAAACTACCTGTCAGCCATCTCTACTATTCATGATTTTTTTTTTTTTTTTTTTTTTACAGATGACTACATTGTGCAAGAACTTGATGCCTTACTCTTGCTTTGGACAGGACTGGGCCTGCATAAGGCAATTTTATGCATGTTATTGTCTCTAATTAGGTTATTGCATATTACGAAAAAACGAAAGGTCAAATAACAACATAAATAGCATATACGATATTCCTTGTGAAATTTGCCACATTTTGGTACCAAGGTCGATATACTTTGGACGATGTATGACCATTTTGACCTTTGACCTTGTGTCAAGGTCACTAAAGGTCAATTGAAAAAAAATGGCAACATCGAATTTCTGAATAGTCAGACCCAGTAGTATACGTTTATAGTGGTTGCCAACAATTAACATGAACTTCACCAAATTTTACATAGGCCCCTCCACTATAATAAAAAAAAATATTTTTATCCAAATAATAAGTTTGAATTGTATAGACGAGGTGACATGTGACGTCAACTGCCCAAGTGTATGCGTGCGCACCTACAGGGCTTGTGCTTTTAAAAATTGCACTCAATCAGTAGGATAAGGCTATTGGATACTGTAGCTGTATGGACATATTCTTCATACCTTCAACATGTAAGTAGACCAGGTGCCAACCCGTGTTTGAGAACACTGATGTCACATCATATATATCCCCGTGATAAAAAAAATATTTGAAGGTTCGCACAAACCTCCCATTTCTTCTTTAAGGATAAAGTCATCTTAAATGGCTGCCATTTTGTAATCAATTTGTTCACAATGTAGGAGGTGACTGTCATACACAAAATCCCTTACCGACGCGCTACTACTGCCTCAGGTGCAACAGGTTCTGCAGTCAGGATATCAAAAGTGTGTCGTGCTTCTTGCTCCAGTCTAGTATACAAGGCCTAAGGATTTGGTAATGTTGGATGGAGAACATTGTCTTGAGCCCAAAGATGAGCTATAGATATGTTGAGGCCAGGCTCCTTTTGTATTATAGGCATAGGTGACAACTTATCAGCACTTTGGTTTTGCAAAAGTTTCTGAAATTTCTTCCATCTGGGTGTAGTAGGATCTCCAGCAGATATTTTTGTGCTGATAGGCTAAATAACACAGCTTGAATTTACTTGTACTGATGGTGTTTCATATTTCAGAGCTCGGTAAGAGCTGAAACAATGCGAGCCGGAGCTTTCATCATAACTTTAAGAGCACCCTTCTTGCCAACACCATTAATTTTGTCTCCTGCTTCTTGCGTATGAGGTAGCAGCTAAATATGTTGAAGCTGGCGAAGCCAGCGAACCGGTCCAGCCCGGAGCATCCAGCAAGGCAGTGATCCATGTCTGCAAGATGTCAAAAGGAGAGCCGGAGAGTCCAGCAGCGCGTCAACAGAAAGGTCGACGAGAGCGCAGTCCCCATCCGCCGAGCCGGTGTGACTTCCCAACAGCGTCATACAGCAGGCGCCTGCTGTCCAACAGAGCCTTACTCACCAGCCTACGCATGCGATGCCCCCCCCCAACTGGGCCCCAAGCACCGCATGCGCAATGCCCGAAAGCGCTGGCATGTACCCAGATGGAGTGGGACAAAGGCAGCCAGCAATAGTTCCCATGGTCTCGCCGAGCAACGTGTCCAGTCTCCCTGCACGAGAGCTATTGCGCCATGCTGGAGCGGCATATTCAGCAGCGCTGTAGACCAGAGCCAGGGCGGCGGTGCGCAGGACAGTTGGGTTAGCACCCCATGATGATCTAACACATACTGACCCGAGGTGCTGCCGACAAGTAAGCTGCCTACCAAGTCTCACACCCAGAAAAGCTAGTGCTGGACTGCATGGCAGAGGCGCTCCACTGAGTTTGATCCGAAGCAGGCGTTGAACCCCCGTCCGAGTGAAGAAGGGCAAGGCCGTCGACGCAGCCATACCGTCCAGACGCCGCTTGAGGCAAATCGTCGACACACAAGTTGAACAGCATGGGAGAAAGCACTGATCCCCGTGGTACTCCGTTCCTCAGACGACGCAACCGACTGCCCGACGGGCAGGCAGGGTTTCGCCGTGGCCGGAGCGCTGTCCGTCAGGTTGTGGGGCTCACGGATGATTTTTGGGGAGAGTTATGAGCGGCACCTGTGATGTCTGTCCAAATTATCGCATTGAAGTCAGGCAATGTTGAAGCCATCTCTTGATTAATTTATCATGGGTTCAAACTGCACACTTCTGCGGATTGAACTTGTACCTATGACTATCTCTGTGTTTGTACCAAGCTCGGGAAGTCTGCAAAATATGACCACCCACCAGTATCCTGGATGAAGAAGTACACTTTGTTAGGATCTTTTTCAACTATTTCTAGGGCATTAATAAGCATCAATATATCGGTCTCTTCATGCGTGCTCCCACCTGTGGGAGCTTGATATTCCATGGAGTTTGTTATAACATACCTCTGCATGTAGCAGTAGCTAGCAGTTAGGTCTACTACTGGTTTCGTCCGTAGTTTTATTATGGTTTGTCAGCCAGGAACAGAGTGAGGCCACCCTTTTGCTTTCCTTCTTGTCAGGAATTTTGCTCTGTCCATACCTGGAGTGGATTCTTTCAACACAGTCTTCATAGTGTGAAGTTGAGTATCTGATATCATTGAGATCTTCTTGTCCCGGGTTCTTGTCATAGTTATCAAAGATTACTCTTCCACTACTGTACTTTTCCAACTCAACATAATATGATTTCGGCCATTGCTTCGTTTAAGGCTTTGCATGTCTTAAACTTCCTGGCAACAAGAAACCTCTTACAGTTTTCATAATGGAGGAGCTTTTTGGTTGGCTGCATCATCATCTGGTACTGGCTCCTTTAACTCCAGAACACGGATAAGTTAACCTTTTGCTGATGCAAGGCAATTATTTGGAAATAATTTTGTATTGTTCCACCACCCTATGTGAATTCGGCAGCTTCAAAAGAATGTTGAAGGATGTGGTGGCAGAATACTGAATTCATCCCCAATATTTTACTATTTGGCTTCACTAGACCGAAATTCATAGCTTGGAGACCAAGGTGCAGGAGCTTGTCCTAGTAGATGCAGTCAACCAGCCAGTTTCTCCATATATATATATGTAAGA
Organism: Ophioderma brevispina; assembly: GCA_023653785.1. NCBI lineage: Eukaryota > Metazoa > Echinodermata > Ophiuroidea > Amphilepidida > Ophiodermatidae > Ophioderma > Ophioderma brevispina. The sequence continues at coordinate 27,741 of JAMKCH010038136.1, read as the reverse complement.
AGTTTCTTGTTATAGGTAGCATGCCGGCAAGTTTAAGACGTGCAAGAAGACAAAGGATGTACCTGGCTGACAAATTAATCAAGCTAAGCAAGAAACCACTGTATTCACTGATACATACTGCATGTTGAGATGTCCAAATAAACTCCATGGAATACCAAGCTACCACAGTTGTGAGCACACATGAGGCCAATACATTGATGATGACTTATACCCTAGGAGTTGAAAAAGACCTGTCCCGACCTCTTCAGGACACTCACTTGTCCTGCTTCATCCAGATGGAAGAAAGTTTAATATTTTATGAAGAGCATATCAACCTCTATGAGGGCAATAAAAGCACCATGTTTTAAAATAATGTTAAGGGCATCTTCTTTGCAATTCGCGTTTGTTATGGACCTTGTATGGCATTCATAAATATTTTAGCTGTAAACCTGACAAAAATCACCACACGTTTCTAGCATTTTGCTATTACCAAAATGTTTTCCATGTGCTGCATTTTTAGAGCACACTTATGTTGTCATGGAGACGTCACAAATGGAATGTTGGTATTCATTTCTGGATGGAGAGATTAAACTTACCAACACCAAAATTACAACCCTTATTAAAAAAGGGGGACTGGGGTAGGTGCAGTGTGATGAAAATGCATTGACCTCTCCTCCCCCCCCCACCCTTTTAGTACCCCCCCCTCCCCCCCACAACCACCATCATGGGTGATGGGTTTCCAAGCAAGATTGGTCAGGTTAGGATAAGTATCATATGTTTGAACTCCCACTTATTGAAAACATACGTTTGGCCACCAAATTTGACGTCCAATGTTGCTCAGAACCAAAGTTATAGAGCAAAATCCTTTGGAAATGGCGGCCATTTTGAAATCCAAGATGGCGTCAAATGCTTTTCAGAGAAAAATGCGACCAATACTTTTCTGATACCTGGATATCTACTCTATCCAATGACACCAAAAAAACATCCAAATCATACGCCCCTTATTGTAGAAATCTCTAAGGGGGAACTGGGGTAGAGGCAGCGGTTCCCAACGATAGCCCCCCCCCCACAAGGCGAGGGGGTTCCAAAAACAGTTTTTTTAGACTAGGTTTATTATCATATTTTTGAACTCCCATGTAGAGAAAACATAGGTTTAGCTACCAAATTTGCCTTCCAATGTAGCTCAGAACCAAAGTAACAGGAGGAAAATCCTTTGGAAATGGCGGCCATTTTGAAATCCAAGATGGCGGCCAAACGCTAATCAGAAAAAATGCGACCAATACTTTTCTGACACCTGGATGTCTACTCTATCCAATGACACCAAAAAAGCATCCTTAGCAAAAACAAATGCACAAGCTTGAAATCATACATAACAGGCTACACTATTTTGGCATTTTAGAGCAACGGAGCGAAGTGCACTAGGGAGGGGGGGAACCCCCCCCCCCTGGTAAGACGAGGGTTAACATTAAGTTTGGTCACATATTTGATTAAACCTTGTGATTGATATAAGGAAGACTATCAATATTGACATCAATATGGGTATCAGTAAGTGTGTAACAAAAATACATTTAAATATTGATATTACATTATTTATGGAACTCTTTGTAATTATTTGAGGATTGTCAGTAGTGTTCACATTCACAATGACTATCACAATTGCAATAATATTTTTTTATTGAAGGTCAACATAATAACTTGGTGTTTTCTGATCACTAAATGCTGATAGAAATACATTTTCAACACTTAATACTTTTCTAATTCTCTAAATAATGTAATGTAGAATATTCAAGAATACATGAAAAGACCGCTCCTATTGACCCCTCCCCCTTAAGTTGTTCCACATTCAAATTAGGTTTGTTTACATATTTGCGACTATAAACCATGTGATTGATAAAAAAAAGGAAAGCCGTCAATAAGGGCGATTTTTAAAATGACCGCATAGGATATTCAAGAATACATGAAAGACCCCTCGCGTAGGAATCCTCTTACCAAGCTTTTTATTGCAACACGGTTAACCAAAGTGGTTTTACCCCCGGGAATTCTTTTATTAAGCACCAGATGCTTATGTTTGAAATATCAGTGGATATACAAATATTGACTGCTATGATGGGCATGGTTGAAACTATAGGCCCAAGGTGATCTCGAAACCATACTATGCCCCGAGGCGTAAGCCGAGGGGCATAGTATGGTTTCGAGATCACCTTGGGCCTATAGTTTCAACCATGTCCCGAATAAAAAGCAGTCGATATTTGTTTTATATACCGAATATATAGATTCTTGTCATCTGATTGGTTAAAAGAACATTCTAAGCCAAGATTCTTTAACATAGGCCTAATATGTGTAGGCCATGGTTTAAGTAACAACAATTTTATGAGACATGACGCGTGAAAGCTTTGAAATTCATGAGCAAGGGGAAAAATGCTACATCACTCTCTGAGATACCCTCACAACCACGATTATTCTTTGTGAGGGTATCTCTGACATGTCTGAGAGTGATGTAGCATTTTCCCCTTGCTCATGAATTTCAGAGCTTTCACGCGTCATGTCTCGTAAGTTCTCCCTGCCACGATTGCAAAAGTACAGCATTATATCCAGGAACACCTTGTCCTGTAGACCTTGTGGATCATTCAAATCCAGTGGCTCTTGAATTAAGGCCATGTCTTCTTGCGATGGGATTCTTTTGCTTTACAACACCCTTCCCTTACCTTGCTGTTTCAGGGTTGCTGAGAAACATTTGAAAACTCGTGAAGAATTAGCAAAATCTTCATGACCCATGATATCAACTTCCTTGTGTTGAGGAAGTGACGTTGGAGTCCAAAACGGATCGCCATCATCAACTTTTTGCTATACAAAGTGCCATTTTTCTGTCGGCAAGATGCGTAGAATTTCCCTAGGAAGTCATCGCACTCCGAATTCGGCAACCTTTCCACGGCCTGCAGATTGGTCGTCACCGCTGTCAAATAATCCTCGAATATCTTCACGGCGTATTTTACCTGCCGTTTGGTATTAGCACTATCAGCTGCATCTATGATTCCTTTAAGACCTTCGTCATTTACAAGCTCAAAGCGTGGCTGCGATTCAGCCATTTCGTTGCCCTTGTTCGGTGTTGTTTGTACCGGCTTCCACTCCAGCACTGTGTGGTAAATGTGAAACAAAAATTCCCTAAAAGCGATTGTCCGCCTCACACACAGAAATGTGAACCCGGCGAGTTCGCGCTGTATTCATCTCTTACACCAGCTTCAATATGTACACTCATAATACGGATGGATAGTCCGTACGGCAGTCTCTATGCTGGGAAGAGGTGTCCCGGGCATAGTTCATGAACTATGCCCGCTCTCCCAGGGCATAGTTCATTTTTGGTTCAATTTTTGAAGCTAGTTGAATTTATGTCTCCACTTTTAACCAATCAGATGACAGGAATCTATATATGAGGTATATATTAATAGCTATAGTCCTTTTTCTTGGGTGGCAACCACCTCCCCCTACCCTTTCACTTTGATGGAATACCCTAACTCTGGTGAAGGTGCTATCTTCGCATTCTTTTATTAGTTATAGTAGCCTCAATTCTGTGATTTAGAACTAGATAGATTGCACAAGAGGGGAAACGGGAATTCCCCAAGATGTAAACTGCATCAACTTGTTTATGCGTTTAAGAAAAACATATTGCAAAATTTGAGGATTCCCATCATAAAGTCATATATGTTATAATTGTTATAAATGATGTAATTTATGTGAAATCCAATTGGTCAGCTAGTGCAAGGTTATGTTTATGCATGATGCTGTGGCAATATCTATTTAAGACTTGGAAACTTTGTGATATCAATATAATGGAGGGTTTGAAGAGCTTAGATTTGCCAGCAGCTACCAGTAACATGCAAGTAGCTTGAAGTTATAGCTAGTTTTAATCTGCAATGAGTATAGCAGACCTGTAAAGTACCTAGTGCCAGGATTTGTAATTCCATGTGAGCAATGTCGCTGTAATTCTTCTATTGTCATCTTTGAAGCCAAAAGTGTTGGGAATCAAAATAGGATTCCAAATTGTGGACAGATGGAAATCGTGGTGATTATCGATCTTGGACTGATATACTGTAGAATATTAGGGTCGTCGAGGAACTTATTCAACCTTGTTGTATTGAACTGCTGGACAAAATTACCTGCAGGAATGAGAAGATTCCCATGGAATATATTACCTGGTTAAGTGTGACTTTGCATACTGTCATTTTGGAGTCTTCGCTGTGAGGACATATCATTGAACTGCAAAGCTTCCTGCAACTCTGCACACTAGAAGACTTGAAATATTAAGTATCTTAGTTTATAAAATCAATGTCAAGAGTGTTATATGTCCAATTTTGTGTTTGGACATATACCAAATTCTTGAACCAAATTGATCTGATTAAAATCATTAAATCTGTGTTATTATATAAAATTCAGATCACTTGTTTGTGTTTAAAGGTATTTCTGACCTTTGACGTCTACGAGACGTCACAACACTTTTCATTTGCTAGCCTAGATCAATCCTTGTGATACGGTTCACGTGTAATGTATCCTTCTTGTAGTCTAGGCGAGGGGTGCAAATACAGCAACTATTGCTCAGAAAATGATAAAAGCATGAGACTTGGCACAATTATATTTCACCCCATACTGATCATTTTCAGGGATGGAGCCAAAATATACAACACTTTCCTTGGCAACGGTTGCTAGGTAACATAATTACCCTAGCAACAAGCATTTTAGGGATATAATATACATAATATTTCCTTTTAAATAAATTATAGCAACATATAAATTTTATAACAATCCATTTTTGGTGTGGAATGAATATTCATGATCAAAAGTAATACATATGTGCCCATTTTGTGTCATTCACATATGTTTCAAATTCAAATGGGGTCCAAAATGACCACCAAAATAGGTTATTTCAATTAAATATAGTACAGCAATATATGCATGTTCAAACAATACATTATTAATGAAATGTTTCAATCATATGACAAAAGATGTAAACATCAACAAAAAGATTTTGGTGCATTCAAAATAAATAAAGATAGGACATTTTAGCATGGCATTGTAAGTGATCGGCAAGTCTTTCACTTTTCCTTGTCCTTTCAAATGTGCTTTTATAATGGGTGAAACCACATAACCACGGTCGGTATCATCAACGGAGTTGCTCAGTTGTAACATTCTAGAACAAGGACAAACTTGTACAATGAAATGAACCAGTGGATGTAGCTGAGCTTGGGTTGTGGTCAATTGTCTGCCGCACACTAATAAATTGACCTTCCTGGGGAGGACAGACTGTCGCAATCTTGTAATAATTTCGCATGCATTACTTCATAATAAACTATAATTATATCCATGGTACGATCAGGAGGTTGACACACCAAGAGCAAAAAGGCCATCGACCAACTGCCGTTCCATGATTGAGACAAGGACCTTTTAAGTCCCAAGTAGTCTCTGGGGTACTTGAGGTAGTTTCCCATACTCCCGGCGCGTTTTAATGCAGATGAACACACGTAGCTGAGCAATGGTGAGCTCTGGATGGCTAAGGCATGCGCTGCTGGCTTGATCTGTAATGTTTGACCCATTGACAATCATGCCGACTAGTGACAAAAGCGACTGCGGCATCAGCGGCAAGGATTCCACTTGACTACTCTGGTCAAGCAGTCAAACCCTGAGAATGACACCTTCTGTGTAAATAGTCATGTCGGATCATATCAGCAATTTGGGTCATCATGCCACTCTGCTCATCTCGATCAGTCTCATATCCTTGTCGCTAGATAGTGCCTATGTCATCTCTCTTTTGAAATAAGCTCTCATTCCTGGGAGATGCACGAACAAGCAGGCGGACGCTGTTTCGCACTTACCGAGGTCAAAGTTCCATGCTAATTAAAATATTACAACTGTGCACTACTACTGTGTTAAATACGACACACTCGTCATAGCAACTCCGTAGCAACTACGAACATGATATAGCCCACGTTATTTTGAAAGCCATTTTGGAAATCTGAAAAAAAAAACCGTGCTGATCTCTGAGATGGTAAACTTTCTGAACAAACCACATGCCTGATGATGTTCTTGGATTTCTAAGGATAATTTTATTTTCGAGGTTCGGCTTGCGAAATCAACGAGAAAATGCATTTTCCGTGCCGTAAGTTTTAGTTGTAATGGGCTTGGGCGGTAAACATCTAAGCGCCCACCGTCCTCGCTGATTCAAGATGGATGTCCGACCTCTAGCCTTTTATTACTCTAAATGTAAATGGTGGATGCGAGGCGGCTATGACAGGTAGAGTAATGTTTTGGGTGGGTGAATTCTAGGGAATTTGGGGAGTTGCAACACGGGAAAAGATTTCCTTTGAAGATGAAAGGAATGGTATCTAAGAGTTGTATGAGATCGGTGATGCTCTACGGCAGTAAGACATGGGGATTTTGAGGATGGCAAGAGCGATGCGTGGTGTGAAGTTGATGGATATAAAGAAGAAGACTGAAGACGTGATGCAGATGTTGGGTTTGGAAGAAGCGGTGGACCGGTTGGTGAAGGCGAATGGTGTGCGTTGGTATAGGCATTGTGCAGAGGGATGGTGAGCATGTTTTAAGAAGAGCCCTTGGTCGGGGGGTGGGTAGTTCGAGGAGGAGGGGACGACCAAAGAAGACATGGAAGAAGCAAGTGGAGGAGGAGAGTCGGAGGGTAGGGTTGAGGATGGAGGATGCGCTGAACCAGGCAAATTGGGGGGAGGGGTAAGCACGATTGTTGTGAGTGTGAGCTAAATATGGCCACCCTCGTTCACGGCTAGGGACAAAACTAGATCTAAAACTTTTGATTTACTACCAACAGTGGGATGTTTCAAACGTTATTTTGTGTCTAGCTGACAAAGGACACATTTAGACCAGTCGCCTGGATAGCTGAATGTGAACGGTTTGCCATTTTGAAGCATGCAGGGGTAGGTTAGTTCATGCTGGGGAGGTTATTTGGTGAAGTATGCATGGCTAGGGGTAGATAGGCTAGTTGACCATTATCGCATCTTCCACCACAAAGTAGAAACTATACAAACCTGTACATAAATAAACAAAAGTAATTGATATGAGGATATATAATTAAAGATACTCAATAGGAGCAATCATTCACTTCTTATTGCCAAACAGCTAGGCAAAGCAAGAGTGACTTGCTCAGAAGATGACACAAACATGGAATTATGATTTTTAGCAGCTGATAATTGTGCAGAGTGAATATGATCAGAGAATGTTTTTGATAATAACGTATGATGTAGTTTATAAGAAATCGTGGTCAACAGGCAAATTTCTACTGGTTGCTAATGAAATAGGTGCCTAGCAACTGCAATTTAGTCTTGTATTGTTGGCACGTGCTTCAAAATAATGGTTATAGATATTGAAGTTGTAGATGCTATGCTTTAAAAATACATCTAATCATCGAAATTATAATTGGTTCATAGTCATCTGTACCGGTTGTAAGGAAAATGCGGTGCTGCAAACGTTCGCTATACTATATAGAGAGTTAATTTGGCTCCATGCTGAAAATGTTAGAATGGTGTGTTTTGATCGTTTTGTGCATTTCATGCGTTTATCATATGTGAATAGTAGTTCACCCCTCGCCTATTGCGCGTATGTGAGTCCCGAGGCAAATTATAAACCCCTATAGTGGATGAGCAAGGCCATTAAAAGTAGCCGTATTGGTATCACCTGGGGGGGGCAAAGAGGCACTGATACAGGGGTCTAACACTATGACGTCACAAAAATGTATGATGGCCATTTGTAGTGGTAGCTAAGTGAGCTAAGGGCTCGACAAAAGATTATCCAGGGGTCAAAATTGAGAAGTGGTCCAAGGTTGTGAATTCATACCAAATTGTTGTATGATCACACGGAGTAAAAAATGCTTATAGTGTTACTATCTGACGACTTACCCCTATGGTGTTGTAAGCGGAAAACCATTATTTAGGTCACGGTTAACTTAGCTCTACAGGGGTCCAAATATTGAAAATGCTTCAATTCATTGGAAATGGTCTCATATTAGTTGTAATGTAATCACAAGTAATATAGGTTAGTTTGGACAATGTACTTATGTATAGTTACCAAGTTACAACCCCCAATAACCCCTATACCCCTACGAGGTATAGGTGGTAGGACAATGAGGTTGTAACTTGTTAATTTCACTTTGCAGATGGTCAAAACTATTCCTTTGTATTTAATGTGAGAACATTATACACAATATGAGACCATTTCCACTTAAAGTAAAGCATTTTTTAGTATTTGACCCCTGTAGAAGCTCAATTTAACCTTTGTCCCTATAATAAGGTTTTTCGGCTTATAACTCCGTAGGGGTAACGTCGGAGATAGCACAAACTATCATTTTTTTATCCTTGTGATCATACGAACAATTGGTATGCAATTCCAACATTGCACTTTTCACATTTTGAGCCCTGTATAATCTCTTGCTAGCCCCTAGCTCGTTTAAGCTACCCCTGACAGATGGCCATCCATACATTTTGTGGCATGTACATAGTATGAGGTCGCCCTGGTATAAATGCCCTCTTTTCCCCCCCGGGTGGATACCGACCAACAGGCCTGGCTCACCCACTATTACGGGGGGAACTGTCGGGCTAGCATGTGTTAAGTGGACTTGCGGAGAGCTCTCAGTTTTCGATTGGCGTACCGTGCATCACCCCAGAGGGGCAAATTTCCAAGTCGTCCCGCCAGAGGGGTCAACCTTTCAAATCGTCCCGGTGACTTGCTTCAATAGGCTGAATGTGACAAAATGTGTGCGTAGCGCAATTTAAAAAAATCCCCAAATTTAGTTTAATTTTGCGCGGATTTGGATGAAATTCCCCCGAAAGAGGATAAAAATGCACATTTTGGCCAATATCGGCCCGCTTTTTCTAGCCAGGGGCAACTTGCCCCCCCGATCGGTACGCCAGTACTGCATTATCATCTTTATAAGAAGCGATGAACTTTACTGCCCCCCCCCCCCCCTGGCGAGGCCAGGGGGAGAGTCCCGCAAGATCGCAAGTGTTTAGTAATATTGACTGGCCTTCGGAGAGCTCTGTTATCTCTTAATTATAACGAATGATCTATATTTTCCCCTGGGCTGGGGGTCCAGGGGTGAAGCTCCCGTAAGCTCTCCGGTTTTTAGCTTGTTTGAGTTCCTTCGCAATGCTCTTCATTTATCTCTTTATCTTGAAGCATATGAACTATAGGCCTACCGCCTGTAGCAACAATCACAACAACGGCATTTTTTCTTTGTACTGTTTAAATTTTCCCCAACGGCATTTCAGCGCTCCATGAGGTAGCTTGAGGTGGCGCTTTTGGCACGTGCCCCCAGCTACCCCACTGCATTTAACGCCATGATCTTTCACAGTTAACCCTTAAGTCGACTGACGACGTTAAAGACCCAGTTAAACAATAATTACAGCCGTAAAGTCCATTAACAGTTATATTGTGTGAAGGGCGTTAATGTAAAATGCGTGCTCAATGAGTGTTAAAGTTATTATAAAAAATTTTTTATTTTTTTTACTTCATTGATTTTTTTTTAAATGAGCATTACCCGATTTACACTTCTAGTTTCAGAATTTCCAATTAAAGCAACCATTTGTAATATTTTATTACACAACCTTTCGAGTTGAGATTAACGCAGAATGAAATTTGGATTTGGAATATCCTAAGATCGCTCAGAAGGAAATAAATGAGTTTATTGTAAATAGTTTAAAATTATTAACGCAATGTTTATAGTGGGGGACTGTAATGCACAGACCTCATGTGAGTGTGCAAATCTGGATAAAACTGTGAATCTTTGTACACAAGTACTTTATCCATTGATAATCACAAACATTGATGGAAGCATTTGCCACATCTGTTTCATGACCCCCAGCTTGGATTTCAAGGTTACACAAGGGCAAAACATTTAAAATGTTCCGAATGTCTTGAAAAGCACACCATGATGTTTGTCTGGTTACAAGGATTCCAAAAAGGCATAGTATATACTACCTATGGCTTATAGTTTTGGAATTAAGGGGTAAAAATGTAAAAATGGTGAAAAAGTAAATTTTGGTTTGTACAGGGCTCAAAAATTAAAACGTTTCTCCATTTTTTTAATAAAATGTGGTTCAAGTTGTTTGGTTCAGAACATAGAATGAAATATAGGAATAGTTTTGACTCTCTTAAGTGTTTGGTTATTAACCAAACTGGCGAATAAAGTCAACAGCTATATGGATTCTCTATTGACCTGTGACCTGTTTTAATGGATAACGTGCAAACTAAGCTTTACAGATAAGGCAAACTATTCCTTATTTCAATCCTTTAAGCGAGGGAAACAATTTGCACCACATATTACCTGAATCAAAGCAACTTTTAATGTTTTACCTATTTACACACTAAAATTGACCTTTTTACTATTTTTACAGTTTTTACCTCATAACTTTTCACTTTTGATTTTTTTTTCACCGTTTTTACAGTTTTTAATCCAAAACAATAGGCCATAGATAGTGTAAACTATACCTTTTAACATGAAAAACATCATGTTGTGCTTTCCAACACAATCGGAACATTTAAAAATTTTGACCCCTGTATAACCTGAAACCCAAGCTGGGCCATCAGGGGGTTGGCAAGTGCTTCCATCAATTTTATGCATTTTATGCCTAAAGTACTTGTGTGCGAAAATTCACAATTTATCAGGAAGCACACACTCTTCCACTACAGTCCCTTTTACTAGTGTACTTTTCCATGTGCATCTAGTAATTTGGTGAACGTACAGAGTTGGTCTATATTTCAATATTCCTGCCAGGAATATTTGGTAAAGTGAAACCAGTTCAGAGTTTATTTGTTCGAAAATCCACTCTCCTCCATGAACGGTGTGCATTGACTATAATTGGTATATGAATATACCAATTCGTGTGACCTTGACATGTTTTATGCAACTACTGAACTACAACAAAAACATGACAATGAAATTTGATAATTGAAAACAGCACAATCAACCATGGCGCTTCCAACTTAATGCAATCTGGAATGACCAAGTTCTCAGATGTACATTAAAGCTGCTCCCGGATGCGGAATAAGAGTTTGAATAAAAAAAATACACTAACTCAAAGATGGAAGAAAAGGTCCAGGAGACCATGATTGTAAACTCCTGCGCAGATTATGAAGTTCCAGATAGATCTTTAACAGAGGAGTTGAAAGAAGATCACAACAGTCAACGTATATTCTATGGACAATGCGCACACAAGGCCATTGACATGGATAAAGGCTGGGGCTTGGGCCCAGTAACTCATTGCAATGTTTCTTAATCCTCTCAAAATGATGGACTATCGCGTACTAGGTGTTATTCTGGTGGTTTTGCATGATCAGTTTCCAGGATCTGTCACCAACATTTCATGGATAATTTCCCTTGCGTGAGGAGGGCAAATGTAGTTGGTAAGAAAAACTGTTGTATAAAGGTCAGCTTCGCACTAACATACTAACATTGGGAGACTGATAGCAAGCCTCTCGAAACTCTCGAATTGATTGCTAATTAGCAGAGCAGATATAAAATATTCCTATGTGTGACAATTGATATTTTTGCATTTTACTGATCAAAAACATTACAGCACCGAAACTTTCTAGTCATGTTTTTCTTCATGTATGAGCCAAAAACTAAAATCATGAAAAGTCCAGGATCCTAAAATTTGAATTTGCCCGCTATTTTTTGCATGTGTGTAACTGTGTATATACAAAGTGACAGTTTTTGCTTACGTGCAAACTTTATGACTTTGATGAGTGGTTCTAATGCAATCTGAGTGGTAACCACTTCCTCTCGGTAGACGAAGGTTAATGAGGCAAATGTCACATACCAAGTCAAGGCAACGGAGATCGTTGCAAACAATGTAAGTGTTTCTAACGCAATCTTATACTCATGTCTCAAAATCTACTTTAAATCAGTTATGATATTTCTTTTTATACATGTTCTTGGCAATTAAAGTGGCAACTTCCAACTTGAAAACCATATACTCCTTTTAAATACGCTTTTCAATGTTGTTCTTATTTCTTGTTAAGTTTTGATTATTTAACTCACATTAATTGATCAAGGGGGGGTGGGGGGGTCCTAGGGACCCTCCAAATTTGTTTTCGCGCTTTGTCTGACTTTTAATGCGTTTCTTTTTATCCAAAATAATTAAAATCGGCCAGCCGTTAATGAATTAATAGTATGTCCCGTGGAACCCCCCCCCCTTGGGCACTCATCTTAGAATATTTTAAAAATCAAAGAACCAACCCAATTTTTTGCTGATATTTGTTCCAATACATATAAGAAATAATTAATAGTAACAGTAAAATAGTTAACCCTTTATGTGGTGAAAACAAAAATTTCATTGTGGACGTTTCTAAACCTTACTGTCCAAAGTCTATGGGAAAATGACGTGTATTTTTACTCCCACATAAAAAAAATACAGTATTTCCTAAACTGCAAGTTTTGTGGTTAAATATATGTTATTGGGTCTTCTAAGTAGATATCAACAAAACATAAGTTTTAAAAAAGTTGATGTAAGCGCAAAAGCTCACTCATTTGAATTTCCGTCTTTTTTGCCCATTTTTCGCGTGTTTTTAAAAACAATGTTTTGCCCCCTAATTTGCCCCCAAATACACACTTCATTTTTTTTGCTGATTTGGGTGTTGTCTTAGGGACTCTCCAGACGTGGTATAAATTTCGTCCGAAAATTCTCCCGGGAAAGTGGTTCTCTTAAATGGGGCATGGCCCCCCCGGGCACCAATGGGATTTAAAACCCTTTTTCACTTAAGTGTTACCTTTGGTATTTAAAGAGCATTTGGTAAATTATGGACCGATGGGTTTTACATAGAAAAAACGTTTTTGAAATAAAATGAGATATTAATAATTTTGAATATGTTCAATATGTTTTTTGTAATGTTTAAATACAATGTTAAACGATAACCATCAAATCGATTTTAAACAGTGATAACGCGTTTGTATGGTAACAATATTTATACAATATATTATTAAACGTACAAAGGCAATTTACTCATAATCTCACCTCGATTGGCTCACTCTAAGCGGTAGCCGACTTTTGAGTATCTTATGTTGGTCATTTCGATGGCACTTAACGTTTAAGTAGAACTATAAAATTTCGTGTATTTGAAAATCTGGTCATTTGGTGAATTGAGCTTGTACTTTGGCGTGAGAGTGTAGTATTTCCTCGGTTAACATTTCATAGAAACATGGCCAAAGTTGCCAGTTTCTATAGACTATTGTGTGTGAGGTCTTATTGCATAAAACGTTAGGTCAAACACCACAAAATTCTGAAAACATTGACGTATTTATTATTAGTCCAAATGTTAATAGCAGATCTTCTAAAGAATGGTTGTTCATAACAAATAACTTCTACATTGAACTCAAGCAAAAAAATGACCCGGTTGCGCCAACTATTTTTTCATCTTTATTACACACATCTCAACATACGTAGTATCAACGAACGCCAAATTTTAATCAGTTTAATTTACTACAAATTAAGATTTACCCAGTCACTTTGTATATGTAAACGTTTTGTGGATCGGATTACAAAAACAATATCGACTATACTATAATGCGTTGTGTATTACGGTAATCCACAATTATTTACATACATTAGTGGCCGCGCGAATGATAAACGGGGGTGGGATACTTTAACATGCACTCAATAAATATGTTACAATGTTAGCTACATTTTTAAAAATGACAAAAATTAGAAATGTTTTGAATGGTTGATGTTCAATACCATTTTGGGGTCAATCCACTTGGTTCATCTCCTTTTTGTTCAGTCTGATTTGATCCATTTGTCATTTGCCTCCAATTTTTCAGGTGTCCAAACTTGGCACTGGCAGTTATACAAGCTCGTCCGTAACTGCTTGATATATTATCAGTTAATTCCAATTGATCCCAATTGGATCCAATTGACACGTGTCCATTGCCAATTTTTCACCATCATATTCCTCCTTACATGTTTGCCTCGCTTAGCCAAGTCGAGTGGGCCTTCTAAATCGTGATTGCTTTCTGTACTCTCTTGTCCATGCCTTGCAGTTTTTTCATTTCATCCTCTTCATGTCCCCCCTAGTCATGTGTTCAGGATGTCTATGTAAGTGAGGCTGTTATAAATAAATATTTATCTATGTTTGGCAGTCTAACATACCTAATTGATACTAACTTGTCACTGTTCCTAGATCAGTGGCTTTTCAGCAGCTCCCTTTTCTCTTAGTTTGGTTGACACGTTTGGCAGATCTGCCTGTAATTCCTTGTTGATGCTTTGTTGTTACCATTGGTGCTAAAGGCAGCTCTTACCATCCTCATAAAGGGGCTGTCTGAAAGGTGCCATCTGGATTTTTGTAACTTGCGAGTTAGGCCTCGAAGTTCACAGCCATACAATATTCACTGGCTCAACATTTGAAAGAAAAGACGATCTTTCAACTTCTGTCCTTGGTGGATTTCCCTCCGACAGTAGTGCAAAGTCGTCATTGAAGTCGAGAGCTGTAGTTTACTTTATGCCCAATCATCTACTGGTCTCCCCCTCTTTAGTTCGAAAGCATCAGCTCTTCCTCCTTCTCGTTGTTGCTATTCCAGGGCGTAATCATAGGATTATTTGCCCAAAATGTCGCCATCATACAATGCATGCTTTGTGTTACTCAATTGCGTAGATACCAGGACCAAGTAACGGACAGCACACAGAATCTAACAGTAAATGTGAATTTATGAGGGATATTGGAGTTATTTCCATGTACCAAACCTCTTTATAAGGTAAAATAATCAATGCCTAGGATGCTATCAAGTCTATTATCCGCCAGAGGTCTTTCATTTTACTATAAAGACTGACTACTAGCAAGATAGGCAGATTTCAAAGACACTATTTCCTACAAATTAAATGGGGATTTGACAGTGCAAATGACAGGTGCACCCTGGCGATTAACTAGTGTTGCATGGGATTCTGGGGCTCTCTGCTCTGGAGCGTAAAAAGAAATAAGTAATTTCCCGTAGGTTAGTTTTCCCATTAGGGATATCAACTTCAACTTCAAATTATTCCATAAATATCATGTTACACAAAAACAATACAAGAAAAAAAATTATGGAGGAGTTGACAAACGCAGACCGCTGGGGGTCCCCACTGAAATTTATAGTTTACCAACATATCTAAGTCAGAACATACAATCAACAAACACGAAAAATGACTCGTGATCAAGCATCATGATTCAAATTGGCTCAAATTGCCATCAACGGCACTTGCAGTAGAAATAAAATAATGCAAACTATTCTTTATATTTGGAAATGTTCACTTTTTAATTGTTTTGCGACAGTGAGTTATTGATTTCGAATTTGTAAAGGTTTCCCCAAATTATTCCATCAGAATAGGACGGATGTTTGCACGGATTTATTAGTAAAGACTTTCTTATTTCTCATGATTCGAACCAGTGGTTTCATTGGGTACATTGGCGCAATCACAATGGACATCAGTGAGACAGCCGTCACGCTGGCATGTTTTATTTTCTTTTTACATGCAAAACAATGGTGCGCGCTGACCTCTACAGTTGGTAGAAAACGTTTGAAACAACTTGTTTGGGGGCGTCGTACATCGTGTTGCATTTAAACTATGCAGAATGTGAAAAGTCTACTCGTACCTCAGATGGTTTATAATTATACTTTATGATATTTTGGGGTTGAAAAAACAAGGAGTAAAAGTGAACAAAAAATCGGTTTAAATAAGCCCACATCATTAAAGTGACCACATCATAAAGGGGACATCTATCGTAAAAAAAGTACTGTGCACGTTGAAACTGTATCTGTTTGAGAAAGCGACAGACCACGGTTAGTTTAGATGCCAGTGGTTGAACATGAAGTCCCCTATACTTTAACATGGCGGAAAAACCTCACGATTGACACTACAGACCGTATTAGGCAAGCGGACGGCCCCTCTGGAAAGAGTCTTATTTAACAAAAAAGCGGCAATATGCCCACAACTATCAAACACTTTTGTGTTATATCGAAATATTAATGTTTGAAGGTATTGGAAGTAAAATCTGCATTAATTTGCTCATGTAGAACACTAGATATAGTCTAATGTGCATACAGTATGCATACGAAATTAGGTGTGCCCGTAGTTACAGAAAAATAGTTATAACTTTATCAATTAAGGCTTCGATTTCGTTTCTTTTTAATAATTTAGCCAATGAATCTACAAAATTATAGATAGTAAAAAACTGTAATAATCTCTTTGATATAAGTATGTAACAGGTCAATATTTTCAGATTTTTACATATTTTTTGCGATTTTAGATGCTATCTTTACTTATAAGACTTTATACATTAAGTTATACTTGACATTTTTCGTGATAAATGTATCACAACATTTTCAGAACGGTGAGCATTTTGAAGTGTTTTTGGTGAATTCGGCGAGAAATGCGTCGTTTCTTAGAGTGCATGAACCCAAAAAGTCTGTATTTTTTTAACGATCTGCGAGGGTACAGCCATGCAGTGGTTTCCATTATTGATCGGTCCGCAGTGTTGACTCTGAACAAGTGAGAGGTGCGGCTGCGACGCAAAATCACCAAATTTTGGTATTTCAGGTTCTGTTCGGTAGGGGTAGGGAAAGTCGGAGTAAACCAAAAGAAGGTTGTTTAAATGACTTCGTCAACCAAATGGTTTGGTCGCTATCATTTTGCAAGTGAGATAGGCTAATGAAGTAAAAGTCAAAGGGGACCTTTTGGGGGACGGTGATCGAACCGTCCGAACCTCCCCCACAATCCAAAAGTTAATAAAAGGTCATAAACATGCCGTTTGCGATCGTATTGAACAAGTAAATTATGATTTCAATGAGATTTTGGTAAATGAATAAGGCAGTCTGGTTTATTGGCAAAAAGTCAAATTTGGCCCAAGCTCCAACCCCCACCACCGACAAAAAGGTCCACATTTTGCAAAAAAGTCCACTCTGCATCAATCCCCATTCCCTGAAAAAAGTCCTGGTACCGTTAATGTTTCCGTATGGTCGAAACAATGACATGCTGTATTGCTTCAAACCATCAGTTAAATCTCTTAACAGTAGTTGTATTAAGCATAACATTTATGGATATTCAGGTCGTGCAATGGAAATGAATTTAGTTTTCAAAGGATTTCAGTGATGCTTTCAAATTAAACAATTCTGATTGTCCAAAATATTAGATCATCATGGAAGAATGATTGGACATAATATACCACAAAGCAAAGAAACAATAATAAACTAAGCAAACAAATCGTTAAGGTAGTCGTACACCCTAAACAATGATGCGCCTTAGAACCTTATTGGCGTCTATACTCTCTAAAGGTAAACGAGTGCAAATTTTACTCCCCAAAGAGTGAAAAATTCTTTTAAAAAAAATGGAAATTCTTTTTCTGTCTGTATTAAAAGAGCGAATCCACTCAAAAAGAGTGAAACATCACACCAAAAAGAGTGGATGTCCACTCATTTGTTGTTGTCCTTGTTTTCACTCCTCAAAAGTGTTGTCCTTCGTTTTAAACTCCTCAAATGAGTGGAAATCCACTTTTTTGGAGTGATTTTTACTCTTTTGAGTGGAAAATCACTCTTTTAAGAACAAACCACTCAAAATGAGTGGTTTACAGGAGTTCACTCTTTTGGGGAGTGAAGTTTCACTCGTTAACATTAGAGAGTATGAACACACAAGAATGGAACTCAAAAAAAACGACTTCTAAAAATATTTTTTTTTTTAACAATGTTTTTTTTTAGAGACAAGTTTAGAACCTCAGAAAACTTTTTTCTTAGGTGTAAGAGGTGGAAAGGGGGCCAGAATCTTTGAAAAATGAGAGGAAATTGCCGAAAACGACGAAGAAACAATGCATCCGGATTCCTCAGACGGACGGACGTTTGGCCCGGGCACGGGAACGAAAGTACTTGCTACAGGAAACAGAATTTAAGGAGAACCCACCGATCCTTAGCCTCGACCCACACTCCAGAAAAACTGTATATTGTAATGGGTGGGGGGCACCTTAAACATGTCAAAATTCTTGCGACAAAGTAACGGCAACATCATTTCTTAACATTAGCCTAATCGGGAGTTAATTTGAAAAAAATAAAAAATTTTTTGTGTGTTTTGGGCCCTATTATACGTGATTGGCAGCAGCACTAGCGCAGTATTGATTATGTACCAAATCAATAGTGACAACGAACTCAAAGCTTAGTTCTTACTGACGGAATGGAGAGAAGTGGACATCACCCATTCTATTAGTCGTGAAGCCACGAACAAAAAAAAAAAAAACATGAGAGACAAGATAAGAAAAAGACATGCCAGATGGGAGGTCCTGGCTCAAAAAGCTCCCCGCACTCTCGAGACCCCGCAGGAGATGGGTATACATCAAAATCGGGAAGGAAAAACCTAAAACAGATTAGATCCTTCAGCTATGACGCTACACCCCGAAAGCCATCTCTTGGAAAGTGTATAGCTGATCCACCGTCGATAGAAATGAAAGGGAGTTCTAAAATTGAGTAGTGCCAAAACAACAGTGAACATCGGTACCTGGAATGTTAGAACCCTCCTGGGTTCAGGCACGAGTGACCTTCTTGGAAAAGAGATGCAAAGCTTGAAATGGGATGTTGTTGTCTGGCAGAGTTGCGATGGAAAGACAAGGAGTTATGGATCTTGATGAGTGGTGTAAATGACATGCTTCATCGAGCCCGCACACAGGGACCAAGCAGGTGTGGATTCTTTGAGGACACTGCATTACAAGTCCATACTAGCTTTGATCCAATAGTGAACGCATAATGTCCATCAGATGCAGAGGTTCAAGGCCCGAACATCACAATATTCCAAGTGTATGCGACCAAACATTTTCGCATCCTGATGATGTAGTTGAAGACTTCTATGCCACCCTCCCAAGCCAAAGTTGATGCAGCCCCCAAACAAGCCTACTTATCATCATGGATTGGAATGCCAAGGTAGGGAAAGATCAGAAACTGGGGACCTGACTATTGGGAGAACGGATATTGAGAGATGAAGGAAGAGGTGAACGCCTTTATATTTTGCAAAGAAACCGGATCGTAATATCCAACATCTCTTCAACAAAACCTTACCGGAAGTGGACATGGATTTCACCGATCATAGACTAAGAAATGATTGAAATGATCCTGATTAGAGATAGGTTGAGATCAGCAGTGGATAAAAACCAGATCATTTCAAAGTGTTGATGTGGATCAGACCACTCCCTTGTTATTGCCAAGCTGAAGGTGAAATTCAAAGTTGAGAAGAAAGGCAAAAGAGAAAGAAGAGGAACCTTACCAAGCTTGATGAACCTAGTGTAGAAAATGACTTTCAGATGAAACTGCAAAACAGGTCGGGCTTGATGATGAAGTAGACACAGATGAATCAAATGCAGATCTTTGCTTGAAAAACCACCACAATAAAGAGACAGAAGTGAATGTCGTGGAATTCAGTCGGGTAAAGAGAAGCCCGGGATCTCCGATGCAACTCTTGCACTGAAAGATGAAAGAAGGAAAGCAAGGAAGAAGGCCATTCAAGATCCATAACAGTCGTCAAGAGTACAACCCTGAACCAGATTGATTAAAAAAAGGCCTACAGATGACAAAGAAAATGGTTTACAATGACAAATGAACATCTTGGAGAAGAAACATGCAAAAGAAAAGAGCAAAGATGTCTTCAACACCATCAAGATCATAACTAAGGGCGTAGATAGAAGTCCTAAATACCTAACTCTATCCGCAGCAGTATGTGAGATTCTTCCAATCCTAGCTGAAATAGAAAACAAAGTGGTTTGAATATGGTAAGGCCTCTACAATCATCAGCCTACCATGACCCATCATGTCTTCATCCATCAAATACAGAGACTAGCTGTTCTACTCTGGATAGGAGCCATCATTCTCGTTATGAAGTTGACGCAGCTGTCAAAAGCTGAAGTCAGGAAAAGCCCCAGCTTCTGATAAGATCCCAGGAGAACTGCTTAAGCATGGTGGTGAGTGCAGTCATTGACCAATGCACAATATCTGACCCCAAAAAATGACATCTGATAAATGAACGCATTCCAGAAGAATGGAACAAATTTCATTTTTACCCGCCCAAGAAGGGAGGCATCACCGAGTGTGAGAACTACAGGACTATCAGCCTGATTAACCATCCAGCAAAATTCTTCTGGAAAATTATAAGGAGCCGGATGAAGCCATATGTAGAAGCCATTCTAGCAGAAGAAACAAGCAGGGTTCAGACCTGACCGCTCCACAATTGAACAAGTATTCGCCCTGAAGCTCCTAATCACATCGCCAGAGAAAATAATGGAGTTTTAATGGAGTTTTACATTGATTACAAGAAGGCAGTCGATCGAGTATGGCACGATGGCCTCATTACAGTTGATGCTTCATATGGTGTGCCCAAAAACTGATCAACATCATCGGAGATCTCTATACCAAGGCTAAAAGTGCATCAGACTTAACAACAAGTCTTACCGAGTGGTTTGAAACACTATGGCGTGCCGCCGGGATGTCTCTATCACCAGACCTCTGCAAACATTTCTCGATTACATCTTAGCAGAAGCCTTTGAGAACTGTCAAAACTTGGGCATAAACGTTGATGGCTACAAATTAAAAGACCCTCCGTCTTGCTGCGATAAGCTCTCATCGCTGAATCAGAGGACGATCTGCAACCTTGATTGAGCAAGTGAATCATGCTAGCAAGAAATCTGGGATGGAGATCAGTATACCTATAACAAAAGCTATGGTATTCTCCGTGATGAGCCAGCTCCCAGTAAAGATCCAGTGAGGGTTCACCCACTTGAGCAGGTTAACCGATTCAAGTATTTGGGAGTAACGTAACACCATCAAACGACTCCAACAGCGAAATCAAAAGAAAGATTATTATTGCACAAACAGCACTAGGGAAATTACAGAAAGTCGGAGTGATAAGACCACTCACTCTCACAAATTACGACTTGTAATCACTAGTCAACCCAATGCTTCTGTATGGCTCTGAAACCTGGACCATCAAAAGATGACATGAAGAAGTGGAAGCATTTGAGATGCGATGCTGTACAGAAAAAATTCCTTCATACAGCTGGAAAGGAAAGATCCGAATGAAGAAGTTGTAAGAATCTCCTCTGCCCATTTCAACCACAAAGGCACTCCTAGCTCGTATCACTGCCTCACAGCTGAATGGTTTGTCACTGGTGCAGAATGAACAACATCCGGCCACCCAAACGCAGTTTAATGAAACTGTCGCAGGCACAAGCAGACAGGGAAGACCAAGGAAGAGATGGGAAGATGACATCATTGTGGGCATTACCTTCCACAAGGCATATTGGGAAGCGCAAGATAGATAGATGGTCGAAATTGTTCGGGAGCCAACGTCCTAAGGGACATGGTGCATAGATAGATAGATAGATAGATAGATAGTAGATAGATAGATAGATAGATAGATATAATAGCTAGATAGATAGATAGATGATAGATAGATCGATAGATGATAGATTAGATAGATAGATAGATAGATAGATAGGATAGATAGATAGATAGATAGATAGATAGATAGATGATAGATAAGATAGAAGATAGATAGATAGAGAAGATAGAAGATAGATAGATAGATCGATAGATAGAGCTCTGAATACTCATAATCTAAATATATAAATAAAATAGCAGTAACAGCGATTAATATCCGCATATTTAGAAATCTATATCTCTATTAACAAGTCACATTATCATGATTGCGTAGGAATAGAAGGGGCTATAGTCATAATTATTATGATTTCTCAAATGACGTTTATGTATTTAGATTTCTAATCACGTCGCCATCGCATGACGTCATGTATTTAGACACAAAACACTATATCGTTAGCTTCTAAATGACCTTGTGGCACATTTATACAGTGTTTAAAACACGTTAAGGCGTTAACGTTAGAAATTCTCATTGTTGATTTATAAAGGAGAAAAACGATGATGATTTCAGTGCTTTTAGCGATTACAGAGCAGTGGTCTAAGTAAATACCCACTTTGATAAAAAAGTATTTTTGTTTTGTTGTGTGAAGCGTCTAGGCGCTTAAAACGGTGACAAAATCTAACACTACGGTTTTAGTGAATGTGTAAAAAGGTTCATAAGGCCTAGGAAGCTCCTTAAGAACTAAACAATATTTCAATATAAATGTAAAAAAATACACAATATTAGCATAACTTTATTGCAGTGAAGGCGTATTTTACGGAACAGAGGTGGTCGCTTTCGGACGGACGCCACCCGGCTTATTGCAGGAAGCACCTATATACCCTCATTTTCAGTCAAGGATTTTTGTGTGTAAATAGGTTAAAAATTTATATACTACTATAAATTGGAACCATTTTATAAATGAATGCATAAATATGGGTCGTGAAGTTATAATGGTGGCAGAGAAATTTCAACACAAACTCTGATAATTCTTGGGTTTCATTTGTGCAACCTAAGCCCGAGCACATTACTCCGGAGTCATTTTATTACAAAATTACTTGATTTACACAAAACAAAGGCTTATTTATTTATTTAAGGCGTGTAAAAGCAAAATTAAGTTTGACCAAAATTATTTAAGTCGTCCTATATGCAAAATGCACCAGTTTCCCTTATATTGTCAATTCGTGCGGATTTACCCGAAAAAGGCTGAAAACGACCAACAGATTTGGACTTAAACTAGGGCCGTTCTTGGTGGCTATATTATAATATTATTTGATGTAAAATTATTTTAGTGCTCGATACAAGTCCCAATCCACCAAGTTTTTTTTTGTAATAAATGGGATTGTGTCAATGTCACTTCTAAAGGTGGGCCAATTAATGCCATTGAATTACTTCTTAAGTTCCGATAACTGCATTGTTTAAATGTCCATGGCGTGATCACTAATAGCCCCCTCCCTAGATTTTACCGGAAGTTGTCAAAATTGTCTGAAGAATGCTATCATTTTTCTCATTTACTAAAAGGTATTTGGTTTCAAGCGAAAAAAATCCGAATATTAATTTGACAAAGGATTCTATGATTTACAAAATCACGTTTTTAGCTCTCATATCAAAACGGATTAAAATATTGCCATAGATTTTTTTTCAGATGGGGTATTCGGGTAAGGTTCAATCAATCAAAATAAAAACCTTTATATATAATTAACGGGTCACCCCCTTTCAGGCAAAGTGGATTGATATGGATTTGGAAATCCGATGGTAA
Source organism: Ophioderma brevispina (assembly GCA_023653785.1). NCBI lineage: Eukaryota > Metazoa > Echinodermata > Ophiuroidea > Amphilepidida > Ophiodermatidae > Ophioderma > Ophioderma brevispina. The sequence continues at coordinate 4,581 of JAMKCH010038136.1, read as the reverse complement.
CCACATACTCTCTTAAAATCAAAAGAGTGAATTTTCTCTTTTACAGTGCTCACTCCAAAACGAGTGAAATTTCAAACACAGATTTTTTGGGTAAACTTTACTCTTGATAATTTAAAAAATAATAAAATTTAATCATTTTGTAAATTATCAAGAGAAATTGATGATCCAAAAATGTTCTTTGAAGATTGTGAAATTCAAATGCGATCAAGATATAGACCGGTTAACATCCTACGTCACTTCTTTTGTTGCCTGCGAATCCATTACTGCGAATCGTTATGGCCCATAGTATTAAAACTCTAACAGATCATACAATTGCCCAGTGTGTAACAGTCAGGCCGACCTATTTCAAAATACCAGGCCCCAACATGTTTACAAACATTGCTGTTAACTGGTCTATAGTCTTTTTTTGTCTTAAAAAGTCGACATTTTGGTAATCGGGCTCCACTTTCACGGCAATCAACCCCAAGGTCTAAAAGGTCTTCATCTTAAAAAAATTTAATCACTTTCGACAAAATCCGCTCCCAAAAAAATCCTCGATATATCCTCATATAAATATTACAGTTTTAGTGCATTTCCTTTTTTTTAAGATTTTAAAGATATTTTAAACTATTTTTTAAAACTAGTCAAGATAAGAAAAATGGCCACGAAGCAGCCGAAAAATAAAATCGCCTAAAAATGAAAAAAAAAAAAAAGAATTTTTTTTTTTTTTTTTTTTTTTATACCAGGCCCCAACATGTTTACAAACATTGCTGTTAACTGGTCTATAGTCTTTTTTTGTCTTAAAAAGTCGACATTTTGGTAATCGGGCTCCACTTTCACGGCAATCAACCCCAAGGTCTAAAAGGTCTTCATCTTAAAAAAATTTAATCACTTTCGACAAAATCCGCTCCCAAAAAAATCCTCGATATATCCTCATATAATCCTGGGATTATAATACCTCAAATTAATCTGAGTTTAGGCCAAAAACAAGGTTCGTCTCAGCTTCCCGCTCGTATAGGAGTAAATATAACGTTTTAGTGATTTCCTTTTTTTTAAGATTTTCAAGATATTTAAAACCATTTTTAAACCTGTCAAGATAAGAAAAATGGCCACGAAGCAGCCGAAAATAAGTCGCCTAAAATGAAAAAAAAAAAAAAATCCACGAGCGTATAGCTTTTTACTACAACCACAACGCAAGCGCTTCTACAGAAAAAAAGAAGGATTGTCTCAGCTTCCTACAGGACAAAACCTTAGAAAAAATACGGCCCACGCGGAAATCCTTTGTTATTGCATTTTTAAACGACCTTTCTTTGCGGCCGATTTTTTTTTCTTTACCAATCTCCCAACCAAAGTTAGTCTCTTGAAAACTTTAAAAAAGAAAAGAAATGCGATTAAAATGTGATTTTGTACACATATATGCACGCGGAAAGTGAGAAAACATTTTTTTCGTGGCCTTAAAAGGGTTTTAAGGTACATGAAGTGAGAGAGACTAACTCTTCTTTTTTTACCTTATGTATCATAAAACAAGCAACAAGTATATATGCTTGTGTGTGTCCACATCTTTGCCAGGTAGCCCACACTATAGAGGAAAACTTGTTTTTCATTAAAAAATTTTTTTACCGACAAAAATTCATAAATAGCGATTTTGTAATAGAATTTGGATCCCCGATTGGACTTACGGCAGAGCTGGAATGCTACGTTTCTGTCCGTCCATGAGGAAATAGTGACCACCTGGAGAAATTAACCTCTAACTGATTTGCCTGAACCAATAAGCAACTAATGGATGAGGTAGACAACGTACATGGCGATATTTCCCAGCTATTTCACATTGGAGGCCGTTGCAGCAGCCGTTGAAATTATTATCGGGACCGATAATAATTTTCTAATTACAAAATTCCTTGGTTTGTGAGACCACCAGACATGTAGAGCTTAAACCATTCACAGGTATAGGATACTAGCCAGTTACCAATTAAACCGTGTAAAAATCTCATGTTTTTAAAAAAAATCGGGGCGCTCATTCAAAAAATGTGCTAATATTGGGGTTTTAAGTGTTCTCTGTAGAATGCCATATAAATGAATTATTAGGCCCTTAAAAAAATATTCGATTCCGTCATCCTCCCTCACCACTTTTGCCCGCCGCATAATTTTTTTAAATTAGTGTAACAAAAATCCGAAAATCATGTCCAGTGCCATTTGAACGTACCTACCACAGCTTTTACATGCGTAAGTCCAAAACTAGCATGAACAGGAGCCTGCAGCCATGGTTTCCGGTCCCGGATATGAGGTGTTGTGAACCCAATACGTACGACAAACCTACGTACAAATTTGTCGTAATGGGCTCAATCTCTTATTTTTGGCAAACTGTTATGTCTCGGCCCCAATACGTACGAAAAATAATTTCATGTTGACAATGAGGGCGCATCACAAGATATTGAAAATAAAGTTCTCACTCCTCACAAACTTCTCCTCTATTGACCCCGTTTCGACCACATGACCATTTCGACAATAAAACATTGTCCTTATTTAAACCCAGTCATAAAATGCTTCAAAATGAATTTGTACTTATCGGGCAGAGGTGCCAAAATTGCGCGCATGGATTAGTATAGGTAAAACCAAACTAGTTTTAAATGTCTTAATGCTCAACCACATGCATTTTTACGGTCTATTATTATTATGATAGTTGAATACAAAATAAAAATGGCGTGAACTGGTCATAAATGCTGAAAAATGGAATGTGTACGTATGGGCCCAAGTGTCAATTTCTGGCAAAATTCCAGGTCCCGGGCCAATACGACGATATGGGGGGGGGCGGTTTGGGCATATGTTCAAATCACATCAACCTTCTTTGTAAATCAAAACACATACCTCAAACAAGATTGAGACCATTAAAATTAGTTAGATTTTAAGGCATTTAAAAAAAAATGAATCTTGACGTATTGGGAAGAGGTGACCAACATTGCCTACATTCTAAAGTGTAGGTTAAAAACATTTTCAAATGATTCAATGTCATAAATTCCCTAAAAACATGCATTTTTACGTTGCCATCATATATTATATAATAATACAAACACAAAAAACTGAGTTAAATGGTTTATTAAATTGATCATAATGGAATCTGTACTTTGGGGCCCAAATGTACATTTTGGCTAGTTTCAGGTTCCCCGGCCCCAATCTTACAAAAATATTTTTGTCTGAAAAACATGAGGGCGCACTTACAAAACTTTTTAAAAATCCCTAAAAAGTGTTTTCATTGATTCCGCTGAAACCAATTCGGCCCATCACCATCGGTCCAATTACACCTTGGCCTATTTCCAAAATTTCTATGGGGGGGGGGGCTATTTGGGCGGATTATATCTAAATTAAATAAAATCTGCTTTTTAAATGAAAAAACACATACCTCAAAAAGATTAGACATCAAAATCAGCTAGATAGTCAAAAAATGCTTCAAAAATGAGGTATTGTATATATTGGGCAGAGGTGACCAAATTTGCGCGCATGCTTAAGTTAGGCTAAAACCAAAATATGTTTTAAATTGTTAATTGCTCCAACATGCATTTTTACGTTCCCACATTATATTAATAATAATACAAACAAAAATGAGTGACGTGGTCATGAATTGCTCAAAAATGGAATTTTGTACGTATTGGGCCCAAGTGTCAATTTCTTGCAAAATTCTATGTTCCCCGGCCGAATACGGACGAAAAACTATTATTGTCTAAAAATGAGGGGTCGCACGGACCGCACTTTAACAAAAAATTCTCCAAAAGTGTTTTTCATTGACTCAGCTGAAACCAATTCGTTCCCATAACCATGTCGACCATAAAAACTTGTCGTATTTCAACTGATATGGGGAGGGGGGTGTTGGGGCCTATGAGACCTAAGTTAAATCAAATTCTTTGTAAATCAAAAAACATACCTCAAAACAAAATTAGACCTTTCAAAAAATGAATAAATGTCTAAAATGCTTCAAATTTGAATTTGGTACGTAATGGGCAGAGGTGACCAAATTGTCCACATACTTAAGTATAGTCTAAAAACCAAACATTTTCAAAGGACGTAAATTGTCATAATTGCTAAAAACATGTATTTGTACGTGGCCAAATCATTTATAAATAATAACAAACATCCAAATGAATGAGATGGTCTAAATGCTTCAAAAAGGAATTTGTACGTACTTGGGGCCCAAGTGTCAATTTTTGGCAAAATTTCAGGATCCACGACCCCGATAAGTACTAAAAAATATACTTTGAAAACTGAGGCGCACTCTCAGAAAAGTGCGCAAAAGCTGTTATTCCATGTACTCAGCCTAAAAAACAATTCGGCCCCAGAACCATTTCGACCATTTTAAAACTTGTCCTATTTCAAATCGATATGGGGGCGGGTGATAATTGTGCCTATGATATCTAAATAAGTCAATCTCCTTTGTAAATCAAAAAAAACACAACCTCAAACAAGATCTATAATAGAAAAAATGAGTTGATAGTCATTAAATGCTTCAAAATTGAAATTACTATGTTGTGACCCAGTACGTACCAAAACCCATTATGTACAAATTTGTACGTAATGGCTTCAAAGTCTCTTTTTTTTTGGCCAAAATTTTAT
>JAMKCH010038135.1:0-27307 GCA_023653785.1 Ophioderma brevispina | reverse complement strand
GATTATCACAAAATTGGAAATTCGATTCGGTGTAGAAACTATGACCCTCGACTTCCGGCCCTGGTCGAAAGCGTATGAGCGTACACGTCGGCTCAAAATAGTGGTGGCGCGCTGTTCATATGCCCTTTCTTAAAATCTCACTAGAATGATATAAAAAAATGAAACTTTTTCGAAAGTTTAATTGTGATCTATAGGGAAATGAAATCATAAGATTCAAAATATGCAACGCGGGGTGCCCAAAATCCGCGGCAGCAAGTTATGTATTTTTTACGTGTATTTAAATGGAGCGATTATTTAGTGGGTGTGGGGATGTGCGGCCCTTCTAAACCTAGACGGGGAGTGTGAATTTTTGCGACTTCGAGTCTGCAAAGACCTCATATTATTTATTTTTGAGATTTTCCACTAGACATCTATATTTGACCAAATCGCTTTGAACAAATCCAATTTTTAAACGATTTAACAAAGGAAACCGCTTGAAGACAAGGTGCTGATGAAAATGGTCGATTTATGCGTGTTTTCGCTATGGACTGCCAAATTTGTCTCAAATCCTGATCGAGATATGGATTGTTGACAGCTCGCTGAAATCAAAGAAGTACATGAAATTCAATGGAATGGCGTGTGTATGTTTTGACTAAAAAGGCTAATTGAATAGCTAGTATCAAGTCCAGTCGCTTGTTTCTTGTGTTAAGGAAGCGAGATGTCAAAACCGCGTTCCCTTCATTTTTGGACCAAAAAAGCGTGGCTCGAGTTTTAACATTGTAATTGAATACTTCCACCCAAATCCTAGAGTATTTCAAGAAGAAAATCAAACATTGTAGGTTTTCTTCACTTTATCGGAAATATGCTTAAGAAGAAAGAAGTAGACAAAGAGCTCATCAAAGATGCGAAAAATAACTAGTTTCCCACCTCTACCCCTTCTATTTGCACGGCAATCATGTCATACACGCGCTATAGGGACAGCCGATGCGGGGGGGGGGGTGTCAGTGAAATAAGAATATCCATTTCTTAAGTGATCTGTTTATGTATTATATCCATTTCTTGAAGATAATTCAAGCTGGAATCTCACAAATCATGTTCGTTCCAAAAAAACGGTGTTTTAACCGCTGATTTCTTTGGGTAAAACGCCAGTAAAGAGCGCCAAATGCACAACAATGGGATATTTTAGTATATATCAATTACTGGAGACCCGAATCCCGTTCATGGTCGGGGGAACAAAAAATGACAATTTTTAAAAATATTTGTTTTTTTAATTTGTCAAAAATCAAGAATAAAACAAAAACAATGTTACAAGGTGTTCCGTAGGCGACAACACTAAATCACTCCCACGTTGGGGGAAGGAGGTAGTTCGGCTAACATGACAAAACATGTTGAGAATTTTGCAGTCCTTGGGGACCGGTTCCTAGTGAGGGGTTTTTGGGGTTTTGGGGGTTTTTTTGTGTGGGGGGGTTTTTTTTTGTGTTTTTTTTTTGGGGTGCGTGTCCCCCTGTTTTTTTTTTTTTTTTTTTTTTTTTTTTTTTTTTGGGGGTTTTTGGGTGGGGGGTTTTGGTTTGGTTTTTGTTTGGTTTTGGGTTTGTTGTGGGTTGTTGTTTTTTTTTTTTTTTTTTTGTGGTTTTTTTTTTTTTGTTTTTTTGTTTGGGTTGTGTGTTCGGGGTTTTTGGGGGGGGAGGGGGGGGGGGGGTGGGGGTTTTTGGGGGGGTGGGGTGTCATATTATAATTAAAAGGAAAGAGTAGAGCTTGACCATCGCTGAGATTATCACAAAATTGGAAATTCGATTCGGTGTAGAAAACTAGGCCATAGACTTCCGGCCCTGGTCGAAGCGGATATGAGGCGTACACGGCGGCTCAAAATAGTGGTGGCGCTGTTCAGATGCCCTTTTCTTAAAATATCTACTAGATGATATAAAAAAATGAACTTTTCGAAAGTTTTTAATTGTGATCTATAGGGAAATGAATGTTGTTCATAATATTCAAACTATTGTCACGCGGGGTGCAAATCAGCGGACGCAATGTGGTATTTTTACGTGATTTCACTGGAGCGATTATTAGTGGTGTGCGCCCTTCTAAACCCTATTACGGGAGTGTGAAGTGTTTGCGATTTTCGAGTCTGCAAAACTCAGATTTATTTATTTTTCTTGAGATTTTAAATTAGACATCTATATTTGACCAAATCGCCATTTGAACAAATCCAATTTTTACGATTTAACAAAGGAAGCGCTGAAACAGGTGCTCATGAAATGGTCGATTTATGCCGTGTTTTCGCTATGGACTGCAATTTGTCTCAAATACTGATTTGAGAATGATTGTTGACAGCATCGCGACAAATCAAAGAAGTACATTGAAATTCAATGTAAATGGGGGGGTATGTTTATGACTAAAAAGCCTAATTGAATAGCTAGTTATCAAGTCCAAGTCGCTTTGTTCCTTGTTTTAAGGGAAAGCGAGATGTCAAAACCGCGTTTCCCTTCATTTTTTGACCAAAAAAGCCTGCGTCGAGTTTTAACATTGTAATTGAATACTCCACCCAAATCCCTAGAGGCATTTACAAGAAAAACACATTGTAGTTTTTCTTCCCTTTTATAAATCTGTTAAAGAAAAGGAAAAAAGAAGTGAAACAGAGCTCAATCACAGATGCGAAAATAACTAGTTTCCCCCCTCTAACCCCTTTTATTGACGCAATCCGGTCATCCACGCCTATAGTGACAAGCCGAATGCGGCGGGGGGGGTGTCAGTGAATAACATACCCTACTTGTCTTAAAGTGATGCTGTTGATTATTTTACATTTCTTGAAGATAATTTCAAAGCGTTTGAATCTCACCAATCATGCTTATTTCCACAAAAACGTGTTTTTTTCACAGCTGTTATTCTTTGGGTAAACGCAGTAAAGAGCGCCAACATGCACAAAAATGGGTATTTTAGTATATATCAATTTACTTGAGACCCGTACTCCCGTTCATTTGTCGGTGGGAACAAAAAATGACGACTTTTTCAAAAAAATCGTCCCATATTTGTCAAATCAGAATAAATCAAAAACAATGTGTATCAGTGTTTCGTAGGCGCAACAACACTAAATCACTCCACTTGGGGGAATGGTAGTAGTTCCGGTAAAATGACAAAACATGTTTGAGAATATTTGCAGTCCTTTGGGGACGGGTTCCTAGTGAGGGTGTCAATTAAATAAAAGTTAAAGAGTACAGCTCGATCATCGCTGAGATTATCACAAATTTTGGAAATTCGATTCGGTGTAGAAACTAGGCCCTCGATTTCCGGCCCTGGTCGAAAGCGGCTAAGAGGCGTACACGTCGGCCTCCAAAACTGTGGTGGCGCTGTTCATATGCCCTTGTCTTAAAATCTCTACTAGAATTATTTATCAAAAACGTGAAACTTATTCTAAATTTTAATTGTGATCTGTAGGGAAATTAAGTCATAATATTCAAAAATATTGTCACCGGGGTGTGCAAATCACGGGCGCAATGTGGTCTTTTGTACGTGTAATTCAATGGAGCGTTATTTTAGTGGTGTGCGCCGCTTTGATTGGATGACGGGATTGTTTAAAACGGATTCTTGAGATTTGGGCCCGAAATCATGCTCCAGGAGCTATATTTTTCAAAACTCGTCTCATAGGGGCGCTATTCATTAATTAGGTTCTTTATGTCCGTAATGTTTATATTGACGTATTACAATAGAACAACTTTCTGCCGGGTCGGATTGCGTGGCGTGTGTCTGGGGGCGCTCGTCCCTTGTAATCTAAAGGTCTGATTCGTTCCCCACTCACGAAACAACAGTTAGTTTTATGATTTTAATTTGTATTTTAAGTTGGAAATTGGAATCATAAAACAGAGTTCTGGATTGAAGTAGAAAAATATTAATAGCTTGTCTTATGAGATAATAAACTGGGTCATTGGTCGCTGGTCAGTTCGGGCCAGAAGTCTTCGCGTACTGCGTTTTGAAACGTGCTTGGCATCACTTTTGCATACCGTCTTTGGGCGGTATCGAAAAACAGATCTCTAGAGGGCGTAATGTTACCTCGTTGCTGCGAAAGGAGCGGGGCGACAAAAAATCCAAATTTTTAGACATCCGCCTTTGGTTTAACACTTCAGGCGAAATCTTGACGAAAATTCTTAAATTTGGTATATAGTGTTGTCCAGGAAGATTTAGTCCACTCAATCTAACCGTATTAAAAACCTATAGACATAATTGCTTACAGAGTTTTTCTTGCCTGTAACTTGCTTTAACAAACCCTCCCAAACAACATACAAAAATGTATAAAAGGGAAGCATGGCAGACATGCTAAATTGCATAAAAACCTATTCTTGGTTATTATTCAACATATAACTCTTTGTTTTATTGAATGTTTATTTTTACAACATATTACTCTTTTTCAATTCAACTTTGAATGGTTGTTGCTTGCAACATGTGTTGGTAATTGAATACATTAAATGTTGAAGTGAGATGATAATTTTTCAAGACTGCTGCCCGTTTTTTGTACCCACCAAAATTTTCAATCCCCCGCCAAAATCGAATGATGGTATCAGGTCTTTTTGTTTTTTGTTCAACTATTCAGGCAGTTCCGCAAACTCATCTGTAGTGAAAGGCCCAGTCTGGATGGAAGTGGTGGTCTGCTAGCTTGTATTGAAGCAGGTTCACCTCACGTTGGTGTTATTTCTGAAACCGTTTTTGCCAGTAGAAGCTAAAGTTTTGAGAACACCTTGATTAAGAGCACTCCTCAGCTGATTCACCTTTGATGCTTTGGGTATCGTTCTTGTCGGTCATCTACCTCAAAGGCCTCCCAGGCAGCAGTATGGTGTTTGTTTTCAAGATGTATTGTCAAGCGCTTCTGCCTACATGGTCCCCCCCAAGCACCATTTGTACGACATCTAGTCAGTGCAGCCTAACCAGCATCACGTTTGTGCTTGAACTTCTATGGATTTGGGTTTCTTTAGATTCTTCCTAGCTTTGTCGCCTTGTCATTTGAGGCACGGCAGTAGTCGTCTTATTTTCCTAGGTAGCTCAAAGTGGCATTATTCTTTGTTGGCTGTTGAGAGGATATCATAATTACGGTCTGGCGTTTTTTGTCTCAAGCTGTCAACCAAGAAGGTTTGAACTTGGTTATGTGCTTCAAGTATACTGCCACAAGCTTTGTATTTCTCACTATAACCTCCTACAGTCGATTGTTTCATGGGATCCTGGGAAGGCAGACTATCTCTTAAGGTTAAATTGTCCAAAGTCCTTCATGTAGATACCATTTCTGTTGGTTGCAAGGTGAAAGGGTGTCGTCAGGCCCATGCCTTATCTTGTAACTCCAAGGATGTACGATTATGGACTGGAACTGTTGGTGACTGTGGATATTCACGGTAAACACGAGAGACAATGAGAAGGGGGGGTGTCCTTCCACTACGGTTACCAGAATGTGCCTCGGGATAGACCTTTTTCAAACTGGCTTGTACCCAATGACCCCTTTTTGTGCTGCTGTCCTACCTATTACAACCCCGGCTATTACCATTTCTTCTTTCAGGCCCCCCTATCCATCCACTTTTTTCACCCATTTGCAAGTAATGCGCCGCAAACCTTTTGAACAAATTTATAATTCATGGCAGCAATTTACGGGCAATTTGAACTCTGTAAGAGAGGCGACTTCCTATTTGTTATAGCCTCAGTGGCACCCCTTAAAGTTTCTTACTGGATGACCCATGAACCCCCCCATTTTTATTGGCTTGTGGTCCGAACTGATCTATTGTTTTGGTACATTTTATCTGGATGGACCCTACTTTTCACCGGGCGTGAGGCTCATATAACCATTACGAACTACTTCAGATAGGGATAGAGCATCAGCCCCAGAAGTTTTTTGGTAGACAACGAGATACCAATATCTGAACACGGAAAATTCATAGAAAAAATATCACTTTTGCAAATTTAAAGTCCTGCCTCTTTGCCGGGGCCCCGTTGTTGCGTGTAGCCACCAGTATAGGGGTTAAAATTTTACTATGGGGGTCCAAATTGTGGAACTGTCTCTAAAATCAATATAATATAGCTTCAAAATTTTCCTTGTAGGTAAGCCAGAGTAAAAAAGTTCAATTGGGTCACACCCGTGTGGTGCTTCCTTTCCAAGATATTTGGGAAAATAGGCTACAAGGTTCATTTGTTTTATTCAACAAAGGTCACCCGTTGCATCACCCAGATTTGTTTGTAAACATATTTTGTTTTAATGTTTAATGATAATGAATCCAAATATGAAATGCTTTTGCACTTCGGCATCTCCTGTTTGTTATAAAGGGAAGGGGTACAAAATTCCCGTGTAGGACTCTATCTATGGGGACGATAACATAAAAACCCCTCCCTAGGAAAGGAACCAACCCTATGCAAAATAAAAAGCAATTTTGAATCATTATCATTAATATGTGTTTTTGAATATTTTTTACAAAGAGATCTTGGTATTACAATTGTTGACCTTTCTTAAATAAACAAATGAACCTTTAGCCTATTTTCCCTAAACTTGGAAATAAGCACCACACACATGTGACCCATTGACTTTTTACTCCTGGTAACATAAGGACTAATTTGAGCTATATGTCTTAGATTTAGAGCAGTTTCAAATATTTGACCCCCAAGTAACTTTACCCCCTCTCCTGGGCTACCCCAACAACGGGTCCCCGTCAGACTTTCATATTTTCAAAAGTTTTTTTTCTCGTGACTTTTCAGGTATTCATCTATTGGTAACAGCTCGTTCGTCTCAACCAAAACCTTCTTGGGCTGAACGGTGTAGGAGTGCCCACCCCCCGCACTACCTAGCTTACAATTTTTGCTATCTAATTGCCCAATGTTTGATTAATACTATCTAATAATAAATTGCTAAATAAAGATCTTTCCATCCGGAATTGTCAGTCTGACAAATCTTTAGAATGCAAACTAATTTTGGTGGGAAACCTGCGGCCATCTTGAATAATGACCATCATTTTCCACTTTTAATAATCAATGTGCAAGGCTACCCAGTTTGAATGCATAGGCATACATAACATGTTCAATACTAAACAGAAATTTGAAATTTTTCCCTAAACATGCATTTATGTAAAACTGCCCATTTGTCGAAATATGGGCAATTACGACGTCCACTAATATAAATGCAAATTAGCCAATGTCTTGCCAGGCTTCCTTTTTTCTAGTTTCTACCTTTTGATATGTTTTGTGTGGGCGAGCTTTTACTACTATTTACATCAAAAAAACTGGGTAGCAATTTTGTCCGGTGTAACCCCTAGATTGTTCATAGATTGGGTGGACTATTTCTTATATAAACTCATTTGGGCTTGACCATGCGACTAATTGTCTGGCGAGATAATATTTCTTTTTAAATTTGTTTTTTAATATTTTCAAAATTATGCATTTCATTAGAATATTTGCATCAGTATGAAAATGCATTCAAATGAGTCCAAAACAAGCCTAGTCTGAGGTGTCCATTGTTTTATTGAGATGGCTGTCCGTTATTGGGAAGCCCTCTCAAAAGCCCCTGACTAATACGGTGTTAAAACCTGTAAACCTGAGTTCCAACCGGATTGAAAGGGGTTAACCTCAATACAGTAATATTTTAACCTCTTTGTGTGTTGTTAATAGTACAGCGATTTGGTGAAATCCTGCCCAACGTATTAACACTGGCAATTTTGACTTTTCAAAAATATGAATTGTAAGGTTTCAAATATTAAAGTTGCATAAATTCGACGCAGTTTCTCATAAATTTAACAAAACTTAGAACAATTACCCTGAAGGAGCCACATCACTTTTTGAATTTTCAAAATATTTTTTATAATGTACCCAAATTATTACGTTGCAGAAATTCGACGCAGTTTTTCTCAGAAAATTGACCAAAACTTAGATCAAATTCACTTGACAGGCAAAGTACACTTAGCACTTTTGCTGTCTTTTCAAAAGATTTTATACGGTCCAAATATTACGTTGCAGAAAAAAATTCGACGCAGTTTCTCAAATTGAAAAAAAAAAAATTAGGGTCCAGATCGACGCCCTTGACAGGCCGAAGAACACTTAGCCATAATTTTATGGCAGTGTCTCGTCTTTAATAATATTCCCATTAAAAACCCGGATATTATAATTTGTCACTCCCCCTTCAGTTAAAAAGATACTTGTATATCGAAGAAATACTTTCAAATAAGCATCATTTCTAGTTTTTCCGACTGAATTTGTATACATGACATTACCTTGAACACAACTTCAGTGACCAGGCCTGCATGTAATTAAGCACATGTACGGTCCGACAAATGCCGGTGACTCACTGAATACGAGTCATCTCATTGGTGGAACGAGAAGTGTTTGAAAGCCAAGGAAAGGGCGAAACGATGAACGCCCCCGCCCCGTCATCTGGGCCTACTAGAAATACGTCTTGTTTACAGCAAAATATGTAAGAAAGTGCGGTTTGATGTCCAAGCATCGAGTCACAGTTGGCTTTGACCATTACAGAATTTTGGCTCCGTGATGTTAGGAATTCTTCGCCATATTCAAATAAATAAAAAAAAAACGTAGCTAAAACAATCCGTAGGCAAGTTAATTTCTTTCGAGACTTGATTCGTCAACTAATTACAGTGGCACTGGCACATTTCAAGAAAATATGAAATTTCTTCAATTTGGCTCCAAATGATATCTAGGCCAACTGATACTTTGAAGTGCTGAATTTTTGTAGGGGCTGGTGTTAAAAGTCAGGTCGAAATAACTGCTACGTAAATGGGAGAGCCCGTAAACTTTAATCACCAAATTGTCTGAATGTCAATAAGACTCTACCTCATTAATTATATTACAATCCACAAAGGTCACAGACCGGTTCAACAGGAGTCCCATTAAATCTAAAATCGTTCTGTTTCCAATAAGCGCGCCTGGTTTGGCTTAATAATTTCACGTGAGGTCTAATGTATATACAAGCTTTACAACCCTGCCCAAATAATCACACTTTAAAACTCTAGAGGGCGCACATCTTTTTCAAATGTGCCATTGTCTCTCTAAAAACGTCCGGGTTTTGGCTACAGTGCTCCTCAAACCACCCCATATAGCCAACAATTCTTGGCTAACTTTACCGGTGAAAAGAGACAGGTGAAAGGACTCCCAGGCAAACCTAATTTAAGACTCGAAACTGCCATTCTGAAATTTAGATCCATCCCCAGGCCCATGTTATATCAAATTCTTTAAATTTCTTGTTCACGTTTAACGAGGCAATCAGTACATTTCACTTGAATTGTGTCAGCTGTGATATTAATCTTTGGGAATTTCCCGTTTTAATGAGCTGGGTAAGATTGTCAATTTGAAAGTTTGTAAGCCCTCCCTCGGCCTTGTTCATGGTGTTTGGTTCTTTGTTCCTGCATCTTTAAAGCTCATTTGAGCTATGCGTTATTTGTCGACTCTTGGCCTAAATAGCGCTCGAAATGTAATCAGAACCACCGTTGGACACCTTGCCCCTACTCATTTTTTTTTTCAATAGTTCCAGCCCGTCCGAGCGGAGAATCGGCCCATCTATTTCGGCCGCAACCGCGGTGGTTCCCCATAACATAGCGCCAATGTCCCTGTCCGTCATTAGGTTGATGATACCATGATGGATCCCTGCCTTGGGAACCGTTCTTCGAGCAATCCACCCTAAAATTTTAGTTTGGGGGGCATGGTAAAAATCCACCAAATCGTGGAACGTCCCCCTAGACCCAACCCTATCAAATCTTCACAGGCTCTGTGAAGAACTTCAGCTTTGTTTGAATTTGCCAGATTGCCCACAAGTGGCGTAAGTTTTAAATGTAGGCATTCGAAGCTTTTGTCTTTACATTTACCATGTCCTTGCAAAATATTATGTAGGTCGCTTGATACATTTTTTTCCTTCTACAAAACTTTTGGTTGGAATTGAATAGAAATGAGTTCGCAATAAGCCCTCGGGTCCCCTTGAAGTTCGCCAAACAAAGATGTTTGTAGGTCCAACAGCCTATCCAAACCACATCATTTTCTTTTTCAATGACTTTTTTGTGTCAATCTTCGGTTCATTTTTCCAATCATGAATGATAAATAATAACCGGTCCAAAGTTTACTTTGAAACCACGTTAGAAGCCTTTATTAAAGAAAAGGGTTTTTTTATTTTCTCCGGGGAAACGCGGACAGCCTCAATCTAAAACCGGGGGGAATTTGATTCAATATCTGTAAAATCTTTGTTTCCAACCTGTAATGGGTAAAAAACAAATTGGGCTTTAGACAAACTTCCCAGATGAAAAAGAATATAAAGTGCCTTTGGTTCTTTGCATACCGGGGCGATGACTTGATATCAATGATTTGCCAATTTATTTTTGTTTGGAGTCTTTTAGTAGAATGTACCATACACTGGTCACTGCGGGGTACTCTAAGGGAAGAAATTATATAACATTTTATACTTGAACAAAAATATGCAAAGCCTTTACGATTGAAGCATGCAGCTAAAACATGCAATTTGCATAAAACCCTATATTATATGGTTATTATTCAAATATAAACTACTTGCTTTATTGAAATGTTTATTTTTAAAAAAATATTAACTCTGCTTCATTAAAACTGTTGATGGGTGTTGTGCTTCAAAAATGTGTTGGTAATTGATACATTAAGTGGAAGTGAGATGATAATTTTTCAATGGCTGCCGTTTTTACGCCAAATTTTAAATCCGCAAAAGCGGAATGATGGGATCACGTTTCCTTTGTCTTTGTGTTGTGTTCAACTATGCAGGCAGTTCTGAAACTCATCTGTAGTGAAAGGCCCAGTCTGGATGGGAAGGGGGCTGCTTATCTTGTGATTGAAGAAGGTTCATCAAGGTTGGTGTTATTATGAACCGTTTGCCAAGTAGAGAGCTAAAGTGTTGAAACCCTGTGTTAATGCACTCCTCAGCTGATTCACCCTTGATTCTTGGGTAGCGTTCTGGTCGGTATCTACCTCAAGCTCCCCGAGCAGCAGTATGGTTGTTTTCAAGATGTAGAGTGTCAAGCGCTTCTGCCCTAACATGTTTCCCCAAGCACCATTGTGTAAGCATATCAGTGACAGCCTAAAACAGCATCACGTTTGTGCTTGAACTTCTAATGGATTGGTGGCTCGTTAGTTCTTCTCTAGCTTGGTTGACTTTGTCATTTGAGGCAAAGGCAAGTAGTAGTCGTCTTATTTTTCCTAGGTAGAATCTAGTGCATATTGCTTTGTGGATGGTAGAGAGGATATCATAATACTGTACTGGCGTTTTTTGTCTTCAAGCTTGTCAACAAGAGGTTGAACTTGTTATGTGCTGTTACAGTATACTGCTCACAAAGACTTGTATTTCTCATATACCTTCCTACCGTCGATTGTTTTCATGGATCTCTGGAAGGACGACTTATTTAGGGTTTATTAAATGTTCCATGAAAGTCCTCATGTACATACCATTCTGTTGGTGCAAGTGAACAGGTGTGGTCTTTCAGGGCCCTATGATTAGGCTTGTAAATCTTCCAGGGATGTACGGACGATTATGGACTGGAAACTGGGGTGTGAGGTGGATTTATTCACGGTAAAAATGAGGAGAGACAATGAGAAGGGGGTGTCCTTCACTACGGTTACGCAAGAAATATGCCTCGGGATAGACCCTTTTTTCAAACTGGCTTGTACCCAATGACCCCTTTTTGTGCTGCTGTCCTACCTATTACAACCCCGGCTATTACCATTTCTTCTTTCAGGCCCCCCTATCCATCCACTTTTTTCACCCATTTGCAAGTAATGCGCCGCAAACCTTTTGAACAAATTTATAATTCATGGCAGCAATTTACGGGCAATTTGAACTCTGTAAGAGAGGCGACTTCCTATTTGTTATAGCCTCAGTGGCACCCCTTAAAGTTTCTTACTGGATGACCCATGAACCCCCCCATTTTTATTGGCTTGTGGTCCGAACTGATCTATTGTTTTGGTACATTTTATCTGGATGGACCCTACTTTTCACCGGGCGTGAGGCTCATATAACCATTACGAACTACTTCAGATAGGGATAGAGCATCAGCCCCAGAAGTTTTTTGGTAGACAACGAGATACCAATATCTGAACACGGAAAATTCATAGAAAAAATATCACTTTTGCAAATTTAAAGTCCTGCCTCTTTGCCGGGGCCCCGTTGTTGCGTGTAGCCACCAGTATAGGGGTTAAAATTTTACTATGGGGGTCCAAATTGTGGAACTGTCTCTAAAATCAATATAATATAGCTTCAAAATTTTCCTTGTAGGTAAGCCAGAGTAAAAAAGTTCAATTGGGTCACACCCGTGTGGTGCTTCCTTTCCAAGATATTTGGGAAAATAGGCTACAAGGTTCATTTGTTTTATTCAACAAAGGTCACCCGTTGCATCACCCAGATTTGTTTGTAAACATATTTTGTTTTAATGTTTAATGATAATGAATCCAAATATGAAATGCTTTTGCACTTCGGCATCTCCTGTTTGTTATAAAGGGAAGGGGTACAAAATTCCCGTGTAGGACTCTATCTATGGGGACGATAACATAAAAACCCCTCCCTAGGAAAGGAACCAACCCTATGCAAAATAAAAAGCAATTTTGAATCATTATCATTAATATGTGTTTTTGAATATTTTTTACAAAGAGATCTTGGTATTACAATTGTTGACCTTTCTTAAATAAACAAATGAACCTTTAGCCTATTTTCCCTAAACTTGGAAATAAGCACCACACACATGTGACCCATTGACTTTTTACTCCTGGTAACATAAGGACTAATTTGAGCTATATGTCTTAGATTTAGAGCAGTTTCAAATATTTGACCCCCAAGTAACTTTACCCCCTCTCCTGGGCTACCCCAACAACGGGTCCCCGTCAGACTTTCATATTTTCAAAAGTTTTTTTTCTCGTGACTTTTCAGGTATTCATCTATTGGTAACAGCTCGTTCGTCTCAACCAAAACCTTCTTGGGCTGAACGGTGTAGGAGTGCCCACCCCCCGCACTACCTAGCTTACAATTTTTGCTATCTAATTGCCCAATGTTTGATTAATACTATCTAATAATAAATTGCTAAATAAAGATCTTTCCATCCGGAATTGTCAGTCTGACAAATCTTTAGAATGCAAACTAATTTTGGTGGGAAACCTGCGGCCATCTTGAATAATGACCATCATTTTCCACTTTTAATAATCAATGTGCAAGGCTACCCAGTTTGAATGCATAGGCATACATAACATGTTCAATACTAAACAGAAATTTGAAATTTTTCCCTAAACATGCATTTATGTAAAACTGCCCATTTGTCGAAATATGGGCAATTACGACGTCCACTAATATAAATGCAAATTAGCCAATGTCTTGCCAGGCTTCCTTTTTTCTAGTTTCTACCTTTTGATATGTTTTGTGTGGGCGAGCTTTTACTACTATTTACATCAAAAAAACTGGGTAGCAATTTTGTCCGGTGTAACCCCTAGATTGTTCATAGATTGGGTGGACTATTTCTTATATAAACTCATTTGGGCTTGACCATGCGACTAATTGTCTGGCGAGATAATATTTCTTTTTAAATTTGTTTTTTAATATTTTCAAAATTATGCATTTCATTAGAATATTTGCATCAGTATGAAAATGCATTCAAATGAGTCCAAAACAAGCCTAGTCTGAGGTGTCCATTGTTTTATTGAGATGGCTGTCCGTTATTGGGAAGCCCTCTCAAAAGCCCCTGACTAATACGGTGTTAAAACCTGTAAACCTGAGTTCCAACCGGATTGAAAGGGGTTAACCTCAATACAGTAATATTTTAACCTCTTTGAGTGTTGTTAATAGTACAGCGGATTGGTGTGGAAATCCTGCCCAATCCAGTATTAACCTGAAATTTGTGACTTTTCAAAAATATTCTTGTAAGGTTCAATATTAAATTGCAGAAATTCGACCGCAGTTCTCAGAAATTTTGTAACAAAATTTAGACCAGATACCCTTGACAGGAGAGCAAAACACATCACTTTTGAATTTTCAACAATATTTTATAAGGTCCCAAATATTACGGGTTTGCAGAAATCGACGCATAGTTTCTCAGAAAATTTAACAAAACAGATCAAATGGCCATTGACAGGCCAAAGTACATGAGCACTTTCTGTCTTTTCAAAATATTTTTATACGGTCCAAATATACGTTGCAGAAGAAATTCGACGCAGTTTCTCAGAAATTGGAAAAAAAATTAGGTTCCAGATCGACGCCTTGGACAGGGAAGAAAATTAGCATTTAATTTATGGCGAGTATGGTCTCGTCTTTAAATCCCGTTAAACACCGGATATCATTTGTCATCTCCCCTTGAAGTTAAAAAGTACTGTAATCGAATGAAATACTGTCAATAGCATATATTCTTAGTTTTCCACAGGAATTTGTATACTGACATTACTTGACACAAACTTTCAGGTGAGCCAGGGAACTGCATGTAATTAAGACATGTACGTCCGACAAATGCCGGTGCTCACTGAAATACGAGTCATCTCATTGGTGGAACGAAAGAAGGGTGAAGGTCAGGAAAGGGGAAACGAGGAACTCCCCCGCCCCGTCATCGGCCTACTAAAAAATTAAGTCTGTTTACAGCAAAATATGTAAAGAAAGTGCGATATGTCAAAGAATCGAGTCAGTTTGGCTTTGACCATTTCAGAAATTGGCTCCGTGGATGTTAGAATTCTATGCCATATATTCAAATAAATACGTAGCAAAACAAATACGAGCCAAGTTAATTTCTGTCAGACTTGAATTCGTCAACTAATTAAAGTGGCACTGGCACAATTCCGAAAATAGAAATTTCTTCCAATTTGCTCGCAAATGATTTAGTCTAGGCCCCCTGAAAGAATAGTAGTCATTTAAAAATAAAATAACTTCTAAGTTGCCGTTTAACTTAATCAACAAATGTGTCGGAATGTCATAGGCTAGTACTCATATATTACATCCACAAGTCACAGATCCGGTTCAGACAAGGAGTCATTAATTATAAAATGTTCTGTTTACCCAATTTAAGCGCGCTGGTTTGGCTTAATTAATGTCAGTGAGGTCTAATGTATATTAAAAGCTTTACAATAAACCATGCCAAAATATAAACTTTAAAAACTCTAGAGGGCCGCACTATTTTTCAAATGTGCCAGTGTCTTCTAAACGGTCCGGGTTTTGGCTACAGTGATCCTCAAAAACTACCATCAATAAGCCACAATTCTTGCAACTTTACAGGTGTGAAAGAGGCGACAGGTGAAAGGACTCCCAGGCAACTGTATTTTAAGACTACGAAAAACTTGCCACATTCTAATTTAGATCCATCCCCTAGGACACAAGTTATTCATAATTCTTTAAATATTCTTGTTCACTTTAGAGGAAATCAGTAGCATTTCACTTGATTGGTGGCAGCTGTGAATATTCTCTTTGGAATTCCCGTTAGAGCTTGTTGTAAGATATGTCAAGTTTGAAAAGTCGGTAAAGCCTCCCTCGGCCTTGTTCATGGTGTTTGGTTCTTTGTTCTCTGATCTGTACAGCTCATTGAGATACTGCGTTATTTTGTCGACTCTGGCCTAAAATATGCGATCGAAAATGTAATCAGAACACCGTTTTGGACGCACATTTGCCCTACTCATTTTTTTTCAATAGATTCCAGCCCGTCCCAGCGGAGAATCGGCCCCCCTCTATTTCGGCCGCACCGAGGTGTCACATACGCGCCAAGCCTGTCCGTCATTAAGTTGAGGATATCACATGGATGGATCCTGCTGGACGTCTCGAGCAATCAAATAAATGTAGTTTGGGCATGGTAACATCAACATAGGAAGTCCGAGACAACACTATCAATCTTCACAGGCTCTGAAGAACTTCAGTTGTGGGAATGCCAGATTGCCACAAGTGGCGTAGTTATTGTAGGCAGTCCAAGCTTGTCCTTTAACATATTACATGTCTTGCATGATTATGTAGGTTTCGCTTGATACATTTTTTTCTTCTACAAACTTGGTGAATTGAATAGAAATGAGGTCAGCAAAAGCTCGGGTATTGATTCTGCCACAAGATGTTATGTTAGGTCACAGCTAGCCAAACAACATTCATTTCTTTCATGACTTGGTTCATCCTTCGTTTCATTTTCCAATAAATGATGAAATATACGGTCAAAGTTAATTGAAACCCGTTAGATAGAAGCTATTAGAGGTTTATTTATTCGGGAACGAGGACAGCTCAATCTTAACTGGGGGAAGTTGATAAATCTGTAATCTTTCAACGGCATGGGTAATAACATGGCTAGAATTCAGATGAAAAAGACATGAAGGCTTGTTCTTGCATGACCGGGGGATTAGATTACTGAATATCATTAGTGAATTATTGTTGGAGTATTTGAGTATGATTGACCTTACACTGGTCACTGGTACTTCTAGGGAAGAAATTATATAACATTTTATTTAATTTGAACAAAATATTTTTTTTTTTGTTTGTGGCAGCCTTTACGTTGCATACCCAATAAATGTTAACGACATACCTAATTTACTATTAGTATTATGGCGGAGGGGGCGGAAACGTTTTTACTTTGCCGATGTATTGTATCAAAATTAACAATATTTTCTTTTAATCTTCTTGAATAAAATCGCTATACAATATTTTTTTATTCCTGTCAGTTAACGCATATTGGCGATGGTACGAATTCATTTGGAGACATTGGTGAGATCAAAACTAAAAACCGTATTAACAGTGGAAATGCTCAACTTTGTTCAACAGAATAAAGATGACATGAACATCATTTGACGTAACTTTTTGTATCGAATAGTTGTAAAGGCTTCATACGAAATTTCCAATTGAATAGATTGTCGAAAAGTCTGAGACACGATGTCGATCCCTTTGTTTGGAGTCAATCAAAGAACGGATAAAGGGTCATGAACATCGAGGCCCGGGCAAACCTCTTACCTGAGGAGGATTTGCACGTTACAACGTTGTAGTTTATTAATTATGAGTGACCAAAACCAGTTCTTAAGTAACGATTGTACTAAAGATGGCAAAAAAATTTTGAACAAGACGAATAATGTAAACGTATAAGATTTCTAATATACCTTAGTGAGGGTTAAAAGAACACGCCCCAAAAGCTTTTAATGAACTGACAGGAAATAAAAGAACATCCTACTCTTAATTGCTATAGGGCACAATTTGTTTCATACTCAGGGATTTGTGGCCAATCTCAAACACGCCAAAGTAAATAGCTCAATCTCCTTGTTAAATGAACAAGAACAAGGCTGCAAGACTTCGACAACAATTTCCCCCCACTTTCTCTTTTCCAAAATTAAGGACCTTTGGATCAGAAGAAAAGTCCTTTATTTTTCTGATAACCCAATAAAAGTTTATGCATGATAAATAACTAAAGCATGATAGCTGTGGATGTTATGATAGAAAAGCGATCGCCTAATTCCAGTGGTAGTCGACAGCTTATACTCTTCTAGGGCATTTGTATATTAACATTTTATATCATATTGAAACCTTGAAACAAGTGCAACTCACTCCTTGGAATTGCACATGGTTGGTGAAAGCCATTTTGAAAAATCGTTCCACTGCCTTAAAAATCAAAGTGTTCTATCTGTTCCGTATATGTTTCTCGCTACCACTGGGTGCAACAATACACAAAAGAGGTTCTATATAGATAGAAGGCAAAACGTTAACGTAAATCCTTTAGAACTTCATCGTCTCGCATGTTTTGCCGACCACCAAAAGAAAAATAGAGTACCAACAATAGAAAGCAATGGCTGCCTCCGCTTCTTCCAATTACGTGGGTGCGCTTTGCAATACACTATCTGGTAGTGATACAAATTGATGTATGTGTTAGAGGTGGCAAGGTTGTTGTAATAATAGTTGCCCTGGATCATGGTTTGTCAGATACTCTTTTTTCTCATAATGCAAATAGCGCGGACTTAGGTGAAAAGAGGTTATTCATTGAGGCGGGTTTATTTAAATCAAGACGACCGACGTGTCATTTCATTCGTTGTGTGGCAATGGGTAGGACAAAAATTAAACCAACACCCAATGCACCCCAACATCCCAACAACTGACCCTTTGGCGGGGACTATAGTTGCTAGCGAAGTGACATTATGTGTGTATACAAGCACCCCAATAATAATTATTCCGTGCAATATTCCAAAATGTCAGCGCCCCAGCACGGACCGACTGGTTTTGAATGGGTTCACCCCTGCGCAATACATGACACTTCTAAATGTGTGACATGTTTTATACAATACCAGGGACAGAGTTCGGATACTTGCTATATAAATGTTGCTGATATTAAAGGTACTTCAAATAATCATCAGGTGTTCAGGCACCGTAACGTAGTGCAATTCTATAACAACCGGGTTTAGAATTACAAGAGAAAACTAAACATGTGTTCTGTACCGTAGTAGTCCTCTAACAAACAGGAGGAAATTCCAAGATTCCCTGTGCATTAAAGGGAAATTAGCAGCGATAATGCGAAAGAGAATAGAAAAAAATGTGGAAATGCATTTTAAAATTATAAATCAGGGAGAAGTGTATACAATTCCATATAACGAATAATGTTGAAACAAACCACCAAATAGTGAAAAAATGAAGTATTGGAGGGAAGGAAATTTGTCATTACGTCTCCCGCAAATAGACATACAGCCTACGGCATCTCAAAAATCTGCACTAAATAGCTGATTATGGTTTACACCAGTACAAAATAAACATAGATCAATAAGTCGGGTGTTGCGGTCAAAACGTATGATTACGCGTCCTAATACAACGCAGTAAATCTGTGATATTCCACCGGGAAGGTTTTTTTTTTCATCTCAATCAGAATTTTGATACGCACGGATAGAAATTACAGCATCAGATTAAACAAGTAATGCCTTGTCTTTAATACAAGGATTTCAAGCCAAAAACCACTTGCAGGTTATGTTCGCATATCCATGCCAGTAACAAAAATGATAAAGAATATAAATGTTGTGATGATTTTTTCGTGTTTCGATTAGCAAATCGCTGCTAATCCCTTTACGGTACAGGAACGATTCTTTTGTTCGAAAATCAATCAAGAAAAGCAGTTCTGATAGCTTGGCTAACATGACCGAACCGGTTACCTGACCACATCCCCTTTTTGGATGTCAGCGAAAAAACAAAAATTACATTTCAAACCTAGTGAATCAGCCATCTTGATGGTGCCATTAACTTTAATCAGACCCGAGATTTGGTGGCTTGTGAAAGGGAGGTTGTGATGATGTGATCAGCTGTCTGCTCTTCTGCAACACACGCGAAGCTGAAATTTCGGCAAACCTATATACGTCCGACACCACTACGCATTAAGGTTCAACTTTGCCCCAAGCATGCGAGGGTAGGTTTAAGCCCGGAAGGAGAGGAAAAGGAATATACGCGTCCGTCTAAGTATTGATCTTGAAATACATGATATCTATCGTCTGGTACAGGAAGGGGAAGTGCAAGCTTATCAAATTAGGTCGTTTGGACATCACGATAAAGCCAACGCTCTGCTGATGGCTTGTGATCATGGTGACGTCACAAGATGTACTTGAATCGTTCAGCGTTGAAAATACATCATCAACATCAATTACCAACTTGAAAAGAAAGCTTGTTATAGTTCTTGTTTAGCGGACACACCATTAGAATACAATGGGCATGGAAGGTTAGATCGTATTTATTAGAGGTTATTTGAACATCGCATTGTCTTGGCCCATATGGAAATTATAATAAAATTGATGGTCTTAAAAAGGCCGCAGTAATCACTATATACGAATAGTTGATGTCATTTTTGTATCATGAGGAAAGCGTTTGACCCGGTTATTTTTTGCTTATAGGAAACTAATCATATCAACGTTTGCCACTATTCAGTTTCAAGGTCGTAAGGTCGTTTGAGATAATTTGTGACCGTGGAAAGCAGAGCAATGTTTCGGGTTGATTTGCCCCCTTGGTGGATAAAAAAAATAGCGGGTGCTCATCGCAAAAGGGTGATCGGAACCTGGAATTGATGTGTTGAATGATTTGGGTACCTCCCTTAACTAAAAAATTAAAAAAATGGCCGCCAAAAATCCCACCATACACAAAATTAGCTCGATCCACAAGCGGTTCAAAACAGAAAACGTGTAGAACTAGATGTTTTGGATAGGGTTTTTAGGGTTTAGGAATGCCATTTCAACATACTGTAGTTAACAGTATGTCTATTTGTTTTGGAATTTAAGATGGCCGCCAAGTACAACTAGTAAATCGCTTGCAATCTTCATATTAAGCATAATTATGAATTAGGGCACATTTATTGAGGAATGTAAATACCAGATTAGTGTTTGTCAGAATGTGATTCCATTCCACAATCAAAAAGTCAGACATGAAGAATTTGAAATTCAAGACGACTGCCAAATGACGCAACTGCGCAGTTAACTATATTGCATTGTCCAGATGAGCATGAGAAATAAACATAAAATATCATCGTATTAATTGTTGGAGACATTTCAAATGTTGAGCATGAACTCCAGTCACAGAATAGCTGTAGATGATCTACCCCTGAGCTGTGATGATATTTTCAGATGACATCCATATTTTTTGTGATCGTCGATTCATGTCCTGCTCGTAGATACATGCTTCCATCAGCAAGTCCACTACGGAACTGCAAGCTTGTAAATATAACTCTTTAAAAACTCTTAACCTAATATTACAAGTACTAGTGAACATGTCACATGATTGTATTTTAAAATTGACAAGGAATGCTTGCCTTTGATACTATACCAAGTAAAGGTAAATGGACAATCCTCGAAGTTAAAGCAAGAACTGAAAACCGGGACTTGACCGATTTGGCAATGTGTACAGCAGCACACATGGAAAATGGACCTAAAGGATATTATATACACAAGGCAATGCTACTATCAATATCATTCTGCAAAAGCCTGGTAGCAAAAAAAAAAAAAAAAACGGGGGAAGTTGTCAGAATCCAACACATGCAGCACATTCGCCTCAAACGACACACAGTTCTGGTTGAAGATATGGAGCTGCGGTATCGCCGCATCTCGCAGTCTGTTTGATCGACGTTAGCCCTAGCAGATATGTTTTCCGCGTATATCCATGTATCTCGCTCTTGTTGCTGGAACACATATCATCTTAAAAGTTAAGCCAGATGATGCAGTGCACTCCAGCGTATCTCGTTTTGTTGGCTAGGAGTTTGTTCATCAGACCATGTGGTTCATTAATCTTCATGAACATGGAATTCGTTTCACGTTCACTCTACTTGCATAGCACTCAAATGCATCGTTGGAGACTATCTGCTGATTAACGAATGTCATGAAAAAAATGCCTTCAAGGATAGAAAGATAATAGAATGAGTAGCTCTACGATGTTCAAGGTGGTGTGACCTATATCGAGGCTGCTATCTCCTCACTATGCCTTCGTGATGCAGTTACTACAACCTTGCTCCACAGCTGTCGCAAAATCAAGGTCACGTCAACAGTCCCATGGCCGCCTCTGTGTCATCCGCGAAGAGTGTGAAAGGTGGTAAAATGCACTGCAGCTGTTAACTCTGGCTGAAGCAGCCCCAAAGGAAAACTCCATAATCTCAGTCTACGCCACGATGATGACCTTTACATATTAAATACCTGACGGCGTACATCAGTGTTATCAATCTCTCGGTGTCAATTAATGTCCATTGTATGACAAGAATCAAAGACCTAATAGAAACTCTCCCAGTAGTGGTGTTTGTAATCGGCTTACGATGCAGCGCTGCTTCTGCTGCATGCAAAACCTGCCCACAAGCTAGAGCTACGAAAAAGACATCAGCTGTTGCATGTTGAGAGGACACTCCTGCAAGCTTGTTAAGAAGAAAGCTAAGAACAAGAAGTAACACAGAACTTACACAGGTCCAACAGTTCAAATGGCATCAGGTTGGCCAAGGGTGACCCACCAGTTCGTGCTAATTTAGATCCACCTATTATGGTACAAGCCCCTCGACGTGCTCGTCTCTCTGTGATACATGCATTTTTACGCACGAATGTAACAGATGAAAAATCAGCACTGCAACCGGAGGCGGCGGGCAGGTTCCAACTGTACTTTGGGGCTCATCAGTCCTGTCGCCATTCACCAAAAGAAAAAGGTAACCATATTACTACACGACCTCAATGACCCTCCAAGCAAGTCTGCTACGGTGACTATCTTGAAGCTAGTAGTGGGCATGCGGTGAGAAGAGTTAGACCAGTTCTCCTTTCTTGTTGTGACGTGGCCACCTAAAGGCTTTTTTACAACAAGGCCGAGAATCCATAATGGTTTCAAGGATACATCCCACCCTCGAACGCTTTTCACCATCAAATGTCGGACATCTTAAACCAGGTAAAGAGATTTCAAGCCTCTGCCATAGTGGATACTTTGGTTATAGCTGATTCATCGCAGAGGATCTGTATGTTGACCAGGCTCTTCTCTCCACGGTCAACGGAATTGCCTGAAAGACCCTACTGAAAAAATAAATGCGGTATTTTATATAGCGCCGTTTCCATAAGATCAAAGCACTTTACATTTATTCGCCGCAATATGATACTCATCAGGGCCAGTCTCAAAAAAGTAAAACCTTTTGATAAAAAAATGCGTTACTGGTAGTGCAAAATTTCTTTACAGTATCATGTTTAAATCAGCCTTCCAAGTTTCCTGCATGATATTTTTGTGCAAGATGTTCAACTCAAAAGGACCATCATTTGCAATAAATGAACCTTCTTTTACTATTTTGGGATTGTTTTGGGATAAAAAGTGAGCTTATTACCCCATTTTGCTTCTTTAGTTTTATATTAAAAGCTTTTATTTTTGTTTGAAATATTAGCCAAAGTATTGCATGGACGTCAATTTTCAAAAATTATGTGATGAAAAAATACCAAATTTATAGGGAAATAGACAAGTAATTAACAGAGAATTTTATTGACTTTGATGGTCCACCACCACGTGACCCGAAAAATACAAAGAAGACGTTTTTATTACTAGAAAACCACTGTCTCAGTAATTTCATATTCAGTCAAAAGCAGGTTTATATGTACCTTCCATTATACAAAATAAATGGTTTAGATCTTTCCTCTTTTCAAAAGTTATTGATGTGCTAATGCTGTCACACAAGTGACCGGACTCACCATTTTCGTTATTTGAGGACATCCAAATTTCTAGGATATTGACGAAGGTAGCAGTGTTTAACTTTATTATCAGGTAAAATAGGAATATGATCAGTTTAAACAAGAAGAAAACAACAATTAATTTTAATAAAGGACTGGTTTAAACTTGATTTCCATATGTTTTTGAAAGTTTGGGGTGAAGTTGGCAAATTAGTAGGAATAGCACTATTCAACACAGGAAATCTGCATACCAGGAGTAGGATTGCTCTTTGCAAGTTATTAATTAGGAAATTGTAATGAAAGTGTTGGAAATAGTTGAGAATATGGCAATACACATTGATTTGATTAAAACTTCCTTTTTTGTGCACATTAAACAATGGTAATCAATTTTGGGTTTAAAGTCAATGAGATGTCACACACGTAACCACCATGTCACACACCGTGACCGCATTAGTGATATAAATTTGTTAATTTCCAGAAGAAACGTTTTGACTTGTTCCTGTAATTAATAACATGTTGTAATGACAAACACACCAATGTCTTGCTGAAATAATATTATAAGCAACTGTGAGTACTTAAAACTCACAGAATTTTACGTTGTTGAAGTTGAATCTAAAAACCCCTTTTTGACTGAGGTCACAAACGTGAACGAACTTTCTTGCCCCTTCATGACAAAAATAATCAATCTGGCGAAAGTGGTTGGAAACATTATTTTTGATTAGGTTTGGTATTAAAGGTTTTTCATTATACAAAAAGTAATACAGATGGTTTATTGGAAACAGCATCGGTTTGAAAATCAAAATTTCCCATTTTAGGTCACAACGTGACCGAAGAATGCACACACGATCATTTCCACCTAGACGGCAGTCGGTTAGGCCTTCAAACCAATCCACTAGACGTGATATTCCCAACCAGCTCCTCAGATTTAGTTTGGGTCGATGAGTATTTGAGATAAGTATTCATGCCAGGGATAAAAACAAAACACGTTTGACCACAGGGGGCTCGAGCTAACGATTTTAACCAGTCTCCACTCAATAATCATGAGCGCTTTCCACTGGACCACACGTGTTAAGAAGTTGTTGGAAACTGGTAAGGTCCGCTGCTGTTTGGGGCGGACATTGCGTTCGGACATTTTAAACATGGAATATAATTTTTTTCAATATTATGAAAATATTTTATAAAATGATTATGCATGGAATAGGGCCATGATTGCGCCAGCGTTTAATCAAAGTTACAAATTGATTCGTGACCTGTCAGAGCATCTAATATTGTACCGGGCTATTTCAAAAATAGTTAAAATTAAGAGTTTTATTTCTTTGAAACATCGCAAGTTTAAGAAATGGCCTTGGACTGGAAATTGCGAGCAAAGAAATCATGACCTCTTTCAGGCTCAAAAGCATGACCTGCTGTTGATTGCTTGTCTTAATCTGGATTAGAGATGGACTTCTTTCTTTTACAAATCCGATGTTATCTCCATTTATAAAAGAATTTTAGTATGGCACATATCGGAATGTTTAAACTAAACATAAATTCTTAATAAATGTATTGGCTGATGCATGACTCTCATTTGAAAATTACTTATAGCTATAGCACATCTTCCTGCTCCCCAATTATGTTGATCACGTTTATCAATCAGTTTGAATATAAAGGCCTAATATATAACCTATAGCCACGTTTTAAACAAAAATGCAGCACAGCAAGCCTTAAAAAGGGAGTTCGTTCAGATCCTCTCTTCCGAGAACTATTTATTATTTTGGTCACTTGAGATGACGACCGCTAACCTTTTATTTTTGGACAAATAGTATTTAGCCTATGCTTCGTAGGCCTACTGAAGTGTAATCTTTACAAGTTCTTTGATGATTTGGTCTGTCTTACTTTCATGTAAACAATCATAATATCTTATAGAAGCCTCCTAGTAAAATGAGGCCTTTCATTATTTAGAGGGGAAACTGTACTCTAATATTTAGACCCCGATCAAATGCACATCTAATCCCGCTATTGTGCAAATTTGAAACAATTTTGAAGCTTGCGTTTGAGAAAATTTCGAGGCAAGCTGCCAAACCCATTCCAATTGTGGTAATCGGCACAATGACATCGCCCCAAAACCCCGATTAATGAAACGCTTGTAATTGAATTGTGGAAAAATAATGTCGCAATTTACGTCATAGGGATTATTTACCAGTAAGATAGGGAAAGCTAAGTGCATTTCCATAAAGAATGTTCAATCATCCGGGTAGTTCACTAAAGAAAAATACCAGGCGATTATGAGCCGAAGATTGCAGAAATTTTTTTCTGAGACTTGTGTTAACGGTTTCCTTAATAGTTATGAGTGTATTGAATAATCCGCAAGCTCGTCGTTGGCGGTGTACCATAAATTTAAAAAATTCATTTTAAAAGGAAGGTCCAGCAAAGAGGAAAACGATCCAGGAAAATTTTATAGCGAAAGTATACATAAGATGATTGTAACACAGTCGGGCAATTTCAAAATATTGCTGAAATTGATCCATGAACACGTGTAAATCCGTTTTTAAGTTGTGTAAAAATATTGAACATAGCAATTAGTTGATAACAAAATTA
This sequence comes from Ophioderma brevispina, assembly GCA_023653785.1. Taxonomy (NCBI): domain Eukaryota; kingdom Metazoa; phylum Echinodermata; class Ophiuroidea; order Amphilepidida; family Ophiodermatidae; genus Ophioderma; species Ophioderma brevispina. Next base: position 1,675 of record JAMKCH010038135.1, on the reverse strand, counting down.
AGCACGTTTTACACTTCTGTAAATATGTATCTAATTTACAAATTGTTTTACACAAACTATTTGTTTAACGAATTCATATGACACAACCTTTTAAAACAGCAGATCAGATTTTACAGTGCAAACTGTACCTTGTCGTCAGCAAATATTGGCACGATATGTGACGGTTCATACAATATTTTCTTAACAAATTAGTAATGATTTTTTTAATATTTTATAATAATATTTTATAGTTTATTTAATTAGTGATTTTTAAGCATTCAACTAAGCTACAAGATTAAGCAGAGCTTTAGAAAATATGGTTGATGCGAAGCTCTGACAAATTTTGCAGGCAATTTTGCCTATATTATTGGAAACCTTATTAAATCTCGTTAAAACCAGTACATTCAAATATGTTTATACAAGGTTATTGATTTTTTAGGGTTGAACTCTCATTAAAATATAATATTAGCCATCCTGATTATATTTCTATATTAATTTTGTTTTGTACCCTGACATCTCTGGGCGAACTTCCCCGGGACCTCGCACAGATCGCATAGTAACTACGTTCACTTCGCTCGCTCACTCGCCAGATTTAGGATCGAATTTCTCGGACTTTTACAACTAGGTCTCATTTTTTCTTTTAAAATGTTTTAAAAATTGTGGAGGATTTGAAATTAACTCGTTCCATAGCAAAAATGCCTTGATTATAAGACATTATCTACTTCTCTCCGACCTCCAAAGATCATTATGTGTTTACTGTTGAAATATAAACTGCTATGTCCTATAAGTATAACCAAATAATACATTTCAATGGAAAATTTCTGTTGCTCGCCTTTCCTTTTTAAAGGATTTTTTATTTCTTGATCAAGGATATTAATTAGAGTTCTTATCTCCTTTTATAGAGGTAAGTAAATCGTATGTGTTATTTCGGAAGTAGCGTGGGCGAGTTGGGAGGATACGGCTACATGATGACCGATATATGACTATAGGCGCAGGGAACCATATTAGGTCTTCAATTTATTAGTGAAGCTTTCTTAACACGGCACCACCAATAAACACGTTTATTTCATTTCCTGTATCACTATCATTCAAAACAACCAACTTGTATACAATTTAAAAAACGTCTTAAAATTACAATAGATTAAACATGTTCTTAAATAGATAAAAGACAGTGCGTAAAATCTACTGTGTATAATTCCAATTCTTTCTTCTCCGTTCTTCCTTTACTACATTCTTCTGCTACCTTCATCTCATTAGGTCTTACAAATAGGTAAAAATAACCTTCATATCGGTATTTTATTCGTCTTACCCGGGAAATTTCACCACAATGATGCAATAGAGTTTGAAAAAGTGAATGAAAAAAATTGTTGGTTTTGGTTAATGTACGTGTCATAATTGGGAAAGATAGAGCTCCCCAACACCACCCTAGATTTGTCTTTAAGGTCCAAACATATTTTGTGTGTTCAAAAAATAGACGGATTATTCGTCATCAAAATCTACGAAATCAGAAATTATAACCTGTCTGAGACCTTTCAAGAACCTCGCTACATGGGCCCTACTCCGCATATGATATTTTCACATTACCTGACGATAATTAGAGAAATAAAGGTGGTGTTTTTAGCCTCGCCGGGTATCATCTTGTCATCACACGGGCGCCAGATTATGTTAGTTAGAACACAACGAGGGCGCATCGAGT